>BQNB010097502.1:0-25372 GCA_026074375.1 Tanacetum coccineum | reverse complement strand
ACACACACACACACACACACACACACACACACACACACACACACACACACACACACACATATATATATATATATATATATATAAATACCTTAACGTTGCGAAAATATCTACTCGTTTATCTTCGATCTTTGGACTCCCACTTATCTCTCGTCAGATTTTCTTGGATCATTTAGTCGGTTGTCTTGTTTTCATTATTGGCTATGTTTTGAGTATTCGGTGTTGATGTTGCACTTAGACCAAGTGCATTAAGTCATTTTTCGTAATTACCACCCAACCATGTTTTTGGATAAAGGTTTCGAAATGAGGATAAAAGTTTGGTAAAAGATAACGGTTTTGTTATGAGATAACGGTTTTGAGATAAAGAGTAAAGGTTTTGTGATAATGAAAGAGGTTTTCGTAACAGAATTGAGGATTTTGGTGTGAGTAAAGACGAACACTTGTACAATAAGACAACTTTGTACAAACATTAATAAAGCGTCGTAAATGATTAGGTCGTGGCCGGGTATTGTTGTGGGCTTGCGTTGAGATTATATGTGCGTTGAGTTTGAGATAGTGCAGTTTGCGTTATTTGCTATCGAGGTGAGTTCTCGTAGCCCCATTTTTCTACGGTTTTTTTGTTGGGGGAAAATGATACTCAAATATGTTTTGAAATGTTTTGAATTGAACTATGCGAAATGTGGTTTGTTTTTTGGACAAGATAAGTGCTTATGACTGCTATGTGAATATTATGTGTTGCATGATTGTTTGGATTAGAAGGGTACGCCTATCCTCGTATTTATATGATTGTTTAGATCGGAGGGGTACGCCTATCCTAGTATTTGTGTGGTAATTGGATCGGCTGGGTACGCCTACCTTAGTATGTGTGACGTCCTGCCCTAATCTAGTGCTCCAGCTGGTAGGCCCTTTAGGTGCGCAAGTGACATATTTTGCTGCCTGACTAGCGGGGATGCTAAGGCAGGGTGACCGACTAGTGGGATTGCTAGGTCGTGTTACATGATTAGCGGGTATGCTAAGTTATAGGTTGTTTGCATATATTTACTATCATATTGCACTATTGTCCACTATTTTGAGATATTGGCACAGCTTTTGGTTTGGAGTCAAACCTACGAGCTCACCAACATTATTGTTGACTTTTTCGAGTATCATTTTCAGGTGTGTCAATTAAAGGTATGTGAATGATGATTGGAAGATCAAAGATGTGTACCCAAAGGGGTTGGGTCAAGATGGGTTTCATTTATTTTACTGCCAAGTCTTAACTTGTAAAGTTAATGTAAATCCAAATTTCATTTTCTTTGTAAATTGTAAAGTGTATGATCTTGTATCTTGTGCGATGAACGGTATCGTCGCATCCCGTGTTTCCGCCGCTGACGAGGTGTGACAAAAACATTAGCCCAAAAATGACACGTCATAATATTATTCCATCTTAGTTGTCGTAACATATATTGATCCTCAATCTCCCCCACCCGACAACGTCTTCAACCCTAAACTCGACCCATCCCATAATGGCTAAAAAGTAAAAAGATCAACTGTGTCAGACGGGATAGCCGACTGATAATTGTTGGAAGTCTATTCTAAATGCATACAACCTCCTTCATCAGTTTATAAAGAAATTTTGATCATACTTAGGGTAATATACATGTTTTACGTTTATAACTAACTCATTATTTATTCATGGAATAATAAATAATGGATAAATCACACATCAATATAATTTGATGATTGGCATTTCAAATTCGTACTAAGAAGTGACATGTTTCAACCTATCATCCGGCCCATAGTCACTTCAATATAGGATCACAAGAAGTAAGTTTAAAGTTTACACAACAGGGATTTTTTACCTGATATCCATTAGTAAGAAATATATCTATTTTAAATCAATTCCTTATGGTAAATTTACTTCCCCAAAAGTTTTGAGATTCTTTTGTGTATTGGCAAATGTACTTGTTAGCAACACCAAGAATTTGAGCACCAACTCCAGTAAAGTGTTTACACATTTAAATTCAAATTAAGAAAACGAAAAAGCCAATGTTTTAGTCTTTACTTATTTTCTTTATTTATACAATTTTTCATATATATCACCATTCAAACAGTTGCATAAACCTATACACCACTTTTTTAATAAATTTTAATATGAAGTTTCTTAATATTATATCGGCAAAGATGGACGGGGATTAACCTTAGATACTTTTGAGCCGGTAGAATTGTTATCAGGCAGTCCTATTGAAGGTTTTTGCAGACGATGCGCCTAGCCTACAAACATAGAAAATTAAAGTGTGTATCAGTTAAGTCGTTAGTTTGTGTTGAATGAACAAAGTTACTTGAAACGCACCTTGATTACGTTCCTTCCAAAAAAAGATTGAAACACCAGCACGCGTTGTACATTTGTTCGAAGAACAAACAGTGTGAGTGGTTATATCGTCCATAAAATTGAGTGGTTATATCGTCCACAAAATTACCAATTGCACTACCATAGGCGCCTACAAAATGCACAAATACATAAGAACACACATATATCCAAACAGCTTCTAAATATTAGGTGTCAAGCTGAAAAACCTGCATCATCAGCTTCTAGTGTATGCCCACCTAATGAGGATGCATTTGCGACACCAGCATTATTGATAGAAGTGGCCACACCAATGGAACAGTTGTCTGCAAGACACATAAAGAAATGAGAACGGACATGTGCAAATAAATACCGAAAAGAAACAAATGTAAACAAAACACAATACACACATGAAGAACACGGTGCTCTACCGACATTCCTGACAGAAGACCCAACACCTTCACTCAGTCCAGCATTACTAAAAGGAACCACCCACAGTAACATCATCCATTCCGCCTTTTCACCCCCCTAAGCCATTAAAAGAAGACCGACATGCGCCCAAAACTTACACAGCCCTAACCAAGTGTCAACAAAAGATGTTCGACCCGCCTTGGCTGCAAGAAACCCGTTCGTGCTACTGCCCTGCCAGGTTACGGGTTGCTTTCACCCACCATGATAAATAACAAACAAATAAGATAGTACCATCAGAATAAGCTTCTATGAGATAGCAAAAGCAAGTGTAATCAAATGCAAGCAAGCGTCTCATCACAACAGCGCATCATAAGCACACGCGGAACGCGCTTGCCAAAAACGTTAGGCTCCGATTTGCGAGTGCGGGACAAGAAAAAAGGGAATGCGACCCGTCATGGCTGCAAGCACGACGGTGTGCTGCCCCGCCAAGATACAGGCCGATTTCACCCACCACGAAATGCAATAGTGTCTTCATCGCCCATAATGGATACATGAAGTCAGAAAACAATGTATAATCACACAGCGCTAACCAAGCGTTAACAAAACCCATCAACAAAAGGTATCGAACCCGCGTTGGCGGGGCCTGTAGAGGTTGTTGAGGCGAGTGATTCTCGCTCTCTACCATCCTTACACTTACCACATAATCCAAACCAACTAAAACGCACCCGATAACATTTATGAAATCAGTAACTATGATCCCAGCCAATAAACAGCTTATGACTACAGTTTATAAACATATATTACCAATAAATACATTATTATCTCATTCTCTCTCTTCCATCATCCCCTCCTTCCATAAGCGAAATCCAAACATATCTCTGAAACAAGAAAACAGAACCCAGTATTATATTCTTTTACAACTAAGAACAACATTTACAACTATAACTAAAAGTTTAATCAATACGAAATGACGATAAAATTAACATTATCAACAAAGGCAATCCTAAAAGGGATAACCAAAATCAAAAATAATACGCCTAACTCTAACAATGCATTCACCCAAAATTGACCCTAACATTATCAACCATATTAATCACAAATAAAGTTAACTAACCCCTTTTAGAAACCACAAAATCATAAATCAATTCAATTAACCCTCAAAATCATTAAATAAAATAAGAAAACATAATTTTAAACTCGAAATTAACAAAACCCCCAAACTATGACAAACCCTAATTTTATATGTATAAGAAATAAGATTGAATTACCTTTTTGTGTTTTTGGAAATTATTTAATAAAGCAACATAGGGGATGCCTAGAATGATTCTCCATCTTGTTTTCTCATAATATTAAGCAAATACAAACGCTATTAACTAAAGTGTTCTTATCTAAACAACTTATAATTACTGATTTATGAGCATAAAAGTAAGAAATCCCAAACACCCTCAAAAAAGTAACAAAATAAGGAGATAAGCACTTAAAAAGCAATCCCATAACACCCTATTAAGTAATCAACTTATTTGACTTACTTATAATGTCTCATACATATGCATCAATAACGACTCATACATATGCATATTCAAACACAACTTATAATCCCAACCCTCAACCAACTTATTCTAACCGCATCATATTTCCAATAAATTAGCTAATAATGTTTAACAATTGTATAAATTATCAAAAACCCAAAACATGGTTGTAAAAAAACAAAAAACCATAAAATCACATGAGAACCCTAAAAATAAATTCTTACTCAATTATAAACAAATTTTAAAAGAACCTTAGCATATGATTTGGGAGCGACCGCATACGAGCATGTGCATGTTTTGAGTGTTTTGATCGGAAGAAACCTCAAGAAGAAGCAAATGGGGGCGGTGCACACAGATACAATGGGAGGTAGATATCATAAATAGGTTATTCAATTCCACATACCGATGATGAAATCCAAGCTTTGGTTCAAAAACTAATTGACGGAGATATCATTCAGTAAAAAGCGATTCTGGATTTAGCCTTGCAATTTAACAATGCATGCACAACTAAAGACAATCTTAAAAAGCATACGAGAAATGTAATGACATTCCACAAGAGAGTCGTGCTTTGATCGACACTTTCTTAAAAGAAGAATCTGATAAAGATTACGAGCTGAATCTTTCTATGTATGAAAAGGCGGCAAAATTAGAAAAACAAATGAATGCTAAATTAGTGTGGCTACGGGAAAAATACAATTACGGCTCACAAACCCATATGGGTGATTCGTCATCATAAACCCATGAGATAGGTGATGGATATCTTACTGAGAAAGAGCTACGTCAACTACATCTGGATGAAGAAGCATTAAAAGAAACATTAGAAGAAGAAGCAAAGGCTGAAAAAGATTAGGATGAGAGAATTAGGCAAAAACAAGCTGATGATGAGTTATTCATGTAGGAATGTTAGGTGAAATATGATTCAGAATACGAGTCAGATTAATAATCTAGGAACTATTTTAATTTTGTTGTTTTTAATGTAATGTTTTAAATTTTAACAGCTACTTTTAAATGTAATGTTTAAAATTTCAACGGCTACTTTTCCCTTATAAATATCTCTTTATCATCATTTATTTTCTCACACAACTTCTTATCCAACTCTCTCAAATGGATTCCAATCTCAATAACAAAAATGATCAATGGGAACTCAGTCTTGATATAGATGATTCCGATCTCCTATTAACGCCCATTCTTACTCCTTGTAGCAGCACACGTGTTGAAACATCCACCCCAACCCAAAAGCCAGTTAGGATAATACCCGATCATGCGGGTATTGTTCAACCAGCCAAGCTGCTTAAACAAAAGGATATTCTTCTTAGTTAGGACGGGGCTGTAAGGTCGACACAAGAATATATAAAGAAAGTAGTTGAGGATGTGGGTGAGGATGAGGATTTTAAGAGTGGGTCGTAGGTTAGCGCCACTAACTATGTGAATGCTAATGGTGGCATTGTGAGTGAGTGTTTAGGAGACATCGAGAACTTTCTCAAGAATGGGAAACTTAACCAAGTTGTTGCAATAGTCAAGTCTTGTTCTCCGAATGTGATTGGCGATCTCACAGTGACTATGAAAGATCTCTCAAGTTTAATACCTGGAACAATACATCACAAAGTCGTTGATGAGGGTGGTTATGGAAAGGATAATACTGCAGTAGTTGTTTTGATACTTGTTAATGTTTCAGTTTTTTCTCCTAAACCATTAATGCATTACCTTAACATTACAATGAGAAATGTGGTTAAGGTTTTTCGTAAGGATATGGTTCCTGGAAGTGGCAGTGGTTAAGGATACCATTAATGTAATTTTAAATTCCGTACTGTAATTTTTAATTCAGTATTTTAATTTTAAATTCCGTATTCAAATTTTAAATTTTAACGGCTACTTTTCTCTTATAAATACCACTTTACCATCATTTATTTTCTCACACAACTTATCTAAAATATCATTTATTTTCACACACACACACACTATGGCTAACGAACCATAGGAGGTGCGAGATGCTATCATTAGGCGACTACAAACCGAACACAAAAAGGAGTACCAGTTGGTTAAAAATTTGTTGGGTGAAATAAATCGTTATATGCTCCAGAAGCTAGACCGTGCTGAGGAGAAAGCGAGGGTGCGTTTGTTACCTCTCAACGAACCACTAAGATACGCGTATCTCAAACATCTTGGAGGCCGCTAGAGAAAAAGTGCTTGCCAGCATAAATAAGAGAGAAGAACTCATCAAGAATTACCGAGCAATCTAAGCTTGTGTTTTCGTATCGTTTCATGCGTTTACATTTTTATCTATGTATTGTTTTTAATTACGATTTTAATTTTGTTGTTATGTAATATTTTTTATTATAATTATGTAATGTTTTTATTTTTAATGAAATTTAATTTTGTTAAAAAATGAAAAAAATGAAGGTCACCTTATAGTGGCAAAAAGTCGCATGTAGGTCGCCGGAGAGAGAAAACTGATGTGACAAAGAAAAAAGTAGATCGTTGGTGGTTCTTATAATGGGTAGCCTAATATACAACGGTTGTATATTTGAAAATGGGGTGGCATTTATTACTTTTTGTTTTCTTTTGGAATGAATTATCGGTCGAGGCCAATGGTTTTGCTTCGTTTGTTGGCGACCGATCTTCGAAGACCCTCACCTCATAGTATTGGCTACTCGATCGGCGCTCGAGTTAACCGACTAGGTCAATCGAGGTCTCAGACGGTCGCCCCCATAGCAGCCCAGTCGGTCGACTGACTTTCTTGGTCCTTGTCATTCGTCCTCATGACCGGTAGTCGAGCAAAGGAAAAGGGCATTTGTTGTGTGTTTGTGTTGTTTTGGAGCTGAAACAAATCAATGGGCATTTGTTGTTGTTGCTACATCTTTTATATAAAGAAAATATTTGTTGTGGATTTGAGATGAAAAGAAAGATAGAGAATGTATTTGAGATGAAAAGAAAGATGAAGAAAAAGAGAGGCGAGTAAAAGATAGGGTTCATGTATTGTGCTTGTGTTGTGTGTTGATTTATTTATTTTTTCTAAGTTTTTTGTAAATACGTAATTTATACTTTGGGTTTTTTTATGTATAGTTTTATTGTCGTTTTTATTGTTATTTTTATTCATAAATAATCATAAGTGTGAAATTGTAAGTAAACATATTTTTTTTTATTTATACTTTTATTATTGTTGAAATTTAATTTTGTTGTTAAAATTTTTTAAAAAAAATCGTTTTATAGTGACAAAAAGTCGTTTTTAGATCGTTAGAGAGAGAAAAAAAAGCTGATGTGACGGGGAAAAATGTAACTTGCTCGTAGTCAATATACTGCCCAGCCTAATTATATCCGGAACACAAATTCTTGTGGGTAATAGTAGAGGAGTAAAGGTTGTGCAGAAAAATCAATAATGATGTTTTTGCCTAATTGGGTGACCATAAAAGGCTCAGAAACCCATGAATGCATGCTTACAAAAGGGTCACTTCAGCGATCAAAAGTGAGCAAATCAAATAGATATATTTTATTTGTTTTTTACCAACTCCGATCAAGAACACTGTACAAGGAACAAGTGTTACATATCTTTTTGGGAGATATATTTGATCATATACAAGACACTGAGTAGTTTATGTTTGAGGTTGTCATCTGAGGTAGTAAGTAGCAGGATTTCAAGAATGTCCTTTTTCATTATTTGAGTTGACAATTTGAGTCAAAGTTTAAAACACTAATGTATTTCTTCTTCTTTCAACATATAATAGTTAGGGTTCTACCAACTCGCCCCCATGAAAACCGGATGCCACATGCTTTCATGTGCACTTACCTATATGACACTTGGGCTGAATCTTTACCTCAACTCACAAGCAATTGGTCAAATGCACTATTGTAACGAGAGTAACTCAACTTGGAAACCATTGCCTTTTTGGTTATTGTCAAGGTTTTTGGCATTGGATTTTAATATAATTATGTGATAAAAATTTATGAGAATCTAATAAGCTTTGACAACAGAACGAGTTGCAAAAGATAGTGTTTGAATCTATTCAACCATTTCAGTATTATAATTCAGACCATGTGTTGTTTAAGTGTTTAACCATTTCAATACATTGATTTTCTTTGCCAAAGAACATTCACAAACACTATATATAAAAATGGTTAATACCCTCTATGTTCTAGTATAGACTTATTCAAGAATATCTAACACACATTAATAAAGTTAAATTTCTATCACTTGTTTCATAACATAGGATAATTCATAAGAGAAGACATACGTATGATAAGAATATATTCTAATTTACCTATGTGGTTTCAAAGTATTTTTATCGCCTATTTCGTATATAACATATGAAGCTATAGAACTAAAACAAGGAAGTAGAAACTGAAAAGGGAGATTTCTTGAATAGTTTATAAAAGTTGATACTAACCCAAATATCAAGTGTTTGTTACAAAAGGTCAAGGACATATTGATTGCCTATTTCCTTTTTTGCAGGTGATGGGATTAGGGATTGATGTATGAAATGAATGAACACACAAGCTTTTGATTGACTATTCACTTTAAACTCTTACAAATGCTTTTTGTTCCTAATTATTCTTTTTCTTTTTATGTGAAGTCAACATTTGTGCTTTCAGTAGGTTCAGTGCCATAACTCTTCACGGATGAATCTTAAAAACGAAAATTGAGGCTAAATATAAAACAACACTGAAACTACAAATGAAAAGAATGTCCTTCTTGCTTTCATAAATTTGTACTAGTACGTGAATGAATCTTTATTGTTTAAGAACTAGGGAACTGAGTTACACAACGAGGATCAGTTGAATCATTTTATTTGTTTGCTATGTTTAATAGTTTTATTTGTTTATTAAAGACTATTATTTTCTTCCCTGTTGAGGAAAAAATCTTAATTGCTTATTTTGTAACAGAATAGATACATAGATTAATTGATATAATTAATTAAAATTCACTTCCACTATTTAAAAAAAATAACATATCTAATGAACAGTAACTTATATAAACTAGATGAGTTTCCGTGCATAGCACCGGTAATTTCTAGCTGTAGATAATTAACGATATGCGATATTGTGTTAAATATTTCTTAATATGTTCAAAATAAGTGTTTTTCTAACAAAAATACAAAGAATATCTGCAGAAAGTACCTGTAAGAGTTGAGAAGTAAAAGTGAGAGTATATTGAGAGATTATTTTTGTTGTAAAATAACATTTGTGTGGGGAGATATGAAATGGTTTGTGTGGATTTATATAGTGGATGCGGTTACACATTTTTAATAATCATTATCGATAGTAATGATTTTTAACAGTTACATTTTTTAATAATTATTGAAGGCCGTTTCAATGATAAATTAAATGTGCTATTATAATGTTATAATGGTATTGATGACTAAATGGGCTATTATAATGTTATAATGGTATTGATGACTGAATTTATTACTCAAATGTTGTTACAATTTATTGTGTTTCATATAATAAAATTCAGTTTTCATTCCTTCCTAAAATACATTCAGTTTTTACTTTTCACTTTCACATTCAAGAATTGTAGCAATATCCTTAGTATAGAAGTATAGATAGAAAAAATCATAATATTTATTTCCTACTTTTGCCTTTTTTATTTAAACCTGGGTCACAAATAAAAACAAAAAAAATACATATACATATAAATATATGAATCTTTGATAAAGTCAAAATCATGAAAATTCTAATAGCACAACATATAATTTCGCTGGATTTCTTCTTTTCTTTTTGTTTTTTTCACTCATGGACCAGCTAGACCATTTACTTTATGGCTTACAATAGTGGCGGCATTTGGTGGTAGAAGGGTTTGGTGGTGGTGGGTTTCAGTGTTGATGGGGTTACAATCATAGATGAGCTCGTTGGTGGAGGTGAATGGTGGTGTAGTGGTGGAGTGGGTGGGGGAGTGGAGTTTATAGGCTTTATGAAACCCGTTATGCAAGGCTGCAAAGAAACCAACATATATATACACAGTCTAAAAAATATAACATACTTTCATCATTAAGGTTTTGAGAAAAGGAGGCATACCTTTTTTAAGGATTTAATCGTAGCCAATGTACCAACCTACATAAACATGAATAAATTAGTATGAAAACATGATAGAAGTGGTTTACGATGATACTCATAACATGATATCTAAAACTAAAAACCAAAACGAAAGCAAAAAAATGTGAATGTGATGAAGCTGGATATTGAGAAGAATAAGTGTTTATGTTTCTGTGTGTTTTTCAATACAATTGTGATATCTATTTATAGGGGATTTACCCAAACTATAGTCAATAGAAATTAATGAGCCTATTAATTTCTTCCATAATTAGCCTCCATAATTATAGAAATTACTGGTTACATGAACATATTAAATGCAGTCATTTAATGAGCAATTATATTACTTAAATATTATTTACGTTTTCAATGTATGATCAATGTTATTTACGTTTTTAAAACATTAGCATTAAATGAGCAATTATATTACTTAAATGTTACGTTTTTAAAATATTAGCATTACATGTTTATAAACCCTAAATCCTAAAATAGCAAGATTCCATGCATTAAATTTTTTAACATTTCCTATGTTAGCAGTTTTTCAACTTTCAAGAGAATATTAAATTCTCTTTATAAGTAGTATAGATTACTTTATCGTGACGGGCATTTAACTATCTTTTGATAGATTTGTATAGACGCGGAATGAAATGGAAGCAAACGCTTAATGATTTGTTATTGAATTGGAAAATTAGTTACAAAAATAAGAAAGAAGAAGAGTACTTATAGGCGGTTTAAACACTCTTAACTGCCTTTTAACTACAACATTAAACTATTTACACTAGTGGTCCTTGTATTTACAATTGTTACATAACAAGTCCCTGTAGTATAGTAATATTCATCCTCCTCTCAAGTTGGATGATCTGTGATTCCCAACTTGTCCACCAGAAGTGAATGTTGAACATGATAGAGTGCTTTAGCCATAACATCTGCAAACTGCTGAGATGTAGGAATGAAAGCTGTTTGCAGAAAACTTTCTTGTATCTTTTCTCTTGTGAAATGACAATTCATATCAAGGTGTTTAGATCTATCATGAAAATAGGGGTTTGCAGCTAATTGTTGAGCAGACTTATTGTCACAAAATAGAGTAATTGGTAGCTTGACTAGCACATGTAAATCCTTGAGTAAAAAATTTAACCACATAATCTCACAAGTAGTAACTGCCATGGCTCTATATTCAGCCTCTGTTGAAGGTCTGGATATAGTTGGTTATTTCTTAGTCTTCCATGAAACAAGAGAATGACCTAGAAAGATGCAATAGCCAGTCATTGCTCTTCTAGTCATCAAACAGGCTGTCCAGTCAACATCAAAAAAACCAGTAATGTGTAAATGAGGCTGCACTAGATAGAAAAGACCTTTTCCATCACTACCATTAAGATATCTTAGTAAATGAAGTCCAGCTTGCATATGTAGATCAGTAGGAGTAGAACAAATTGGCTTAGATGCTGTACAACATAGGATATGTCAGGCCTTGTCATAGTAAGATACAACAATCTTCCTACTAATCTTCTATAAGCTTCAGGATAAGATAATGAATTCCCTTTTCCTAAAGATAATTTGAGATTAGTAGGCATTGAAGAAGCAACTGGTTTAGCGGCAGTAAGACCATCATCATTTTAAAGATCCAAGATATACTTCCTTTGATTAAGATGAGTACCTTGAGCAGTTTTGCATATCTCTATGCCTAGGAAGTATTGAGCCAATCCCAAATCCTTGATAGTGAATTTTTGATCCAAAGCCATTTTTGTAGAAGATATCTCACTTTACAATTACTAGTAATGAGAAAATCATCCACATATACCAATATTGCAGTAAATTTATCTTGATGCTTCTTAACAAACAATGAGTAATCATTTTTGGATTAAGTAAAACCCAAGCCTTGCAAAAACTTTGAAAGTTCATGGTTCCATTGTCTGGATGCATGTTTGAGACCATATAAGGACTTTTCACTTTGCAAACTTGTCATGTAGAAGCACCATTGTAACTAGCTGGAGGTTGTATATAAATGTCTTCATCAATAAAACCATTTAAGAAAGCATTATTGATGTCCGATTGGTGAAGTGGCCAACCTTTTATAGTAGCCAAAGCAATTAGAACCCTCACAATAGCCAGTTTTGCCACAGGAGAAAAAGTATGCTTATAATCTTTGACTTTTTTTTATCAAAACCTCTTATTACCAGCCTAGACTTGTATTTGTCAATGGTTCCATTAGCCTTATACTTGATCTTATAGACCCATTTAGAAGAAATAGCTTTATGACCAGCAAGTAAAGAAGTTAACTCCTATGTGTTGTTTCTCTCCAAACCATTAAGTTCAGTCTGCATTGCTTGTATCCATTCAGGACTTTGCTAGCATGACTATAAGGAGAGGGCTTAGTTAAAGCAAACACATTGGCTAGGAAAGCAATATGCTGATCAGGAATATCCATGAAATCATTTTTGGTATAAAGAGGGTATTTAGGGTGTTTGGTTGGTGATGCAGTACAAGTTGCATTTGCAAAAGATGAAGTTTTTGGTATAACAAAATCCTTCAGCCAAGCTGGTTTATTAATACTCCTTGAAGACTTTCTTGTAGGAATATAGTCAGAAGGAGCAGTTGCAGTTTGTAAAAGTTTAGTTACAATTGTTAGGATCACAGACTCAGTTGTGACTTGTTCATCTGCAACATTTGAATCCTGAGTATTTTGAGGTGCAGTATCAACTTCCTCAAATGAATGAAAGGTAGGAAAATCTCTAGTGGAACCAGAACATGTAACAAGCTGAATTTTGAAAGGGAAAATCCTCTCTTCAAAGAAAACATCTTTGCTATGAAAAACTTGTTTTGTACTTAAATCATAAATAGTGTAACCCTTTGAATTAGGTGGATATCCTATAAGGACACATTTTAAACCTCTTGGTTCCAGTTGTCTCTATGAGGCAAAGTTACAGAGGCATAACACAGATAACCTATAACTCTTAAATGACTATAAGAAAGAACAATCCCATGTAATTTCTCATATGAAGTCTTCCAACCAATCACTTTCATGGGCATCCTATTAATCAAGTAAGTAGCTGCTAGCACACAATGTCCCTAAAACTATATAGGTAAATTAGCCTGAAACCTGATAGCCCTTTCAATCTCTAAAAGGTGTCTATGCTTTCTTTTAACCACTCCATTTTGCTGAGGTGTATAAGGTATAGTCTTCTGATGTACAATCCCTTTAGAGTTTAATAAGGCTAAATAGACTTTGTTTACAATTTCATTTCCATTATCTGTTCTAATTGTTTTAATAACAGCTGAATATTATGTTTGTACATCAACCAAAAATTAAGATAACAGTTAGTATATTATCTTTGGTATGCACTAAGTATGTCCATGTAGCTCTTGTGTAATCATCCACAATAATAAAGAAATACTGAGCTCCATTGATAGCAGACTTCTTGTATGTGCCCCACAGATCCATGTGAACTAACTCAAAAGCACAAGAACTAACAATGGTGCTTTTAGGGAAAGACAGTTTATGATGTTTTGCTAATGAACAACTTTCACAAGTAAAATCCATAGCATTCAGATGTTTACAGTCAATGACATGATTCAACTTTGAAATAGAAGTATGACCAAGTCTAGAATGAAAAGTATGAATATCTACATGCTGCTTAGAAGAAACAGAATTGCTATAAGCAAGCTTATTTAAAGACATAGGAAATATAGATTTTACATGTGTTTGACAGAAAAGAGAAACATTATGAAAGAAGGTTGAAGGAGCAAGTGTTGGCTTGCAAATGTAGAGGCATTTAGACCCTTTTCCCACAACAATAATTTGATTAGTTAAAGGGTCCTGAAAGGCAAAATCATTAAGGTAAATTTAGCATCTAGTTCTTGATCTCTAATCAATCTACCCACAGAAAGTAAATTGAGTTAAAAATTAGGAACATAGAAGACATTGTTGAGTGTTAAGAAAGGTGTGATTTTGACTTGACCAACATGAGTGACTGTTTTGGTTCTTCCATCAGGCAAGTGAACAATAATAGGATGTTTTAAAGTTTTGACAGAGATGAAAAGATGCAAATGAGGAGACATATGATCTGAGGCCCCTAAATCACTTATCCAATCTAGTATAACATTCATACCAGGGTGACAAAGCAGAGCAAAAGCAGAGGTGAAACATGCATAATGCATAGAGGAACTTGCTTGATAAACATTTTCAGTACCCCCATCAGCCACCCCTTTGCCTTTGAATATTTTCATCACTTTTGAACATACAACGGCCAACAGTTTTTGATCAAACATTCCATTATGTCCTATCCATATGCCATTTTCAAATCCCATATCAAAAGGAGTGTCCCCAACCATGTGTTCATCCAAAGTTACTTAAGCAGCCATTCTTGTTCCTTTCTTGCCTTTCTTTCCTTTGTACCAATCAGGATAACCAATCCTCTCAAAACATTGATGAACTAGGTGTCCTTCTTGATTGCATCATGTGCATACTTTCTTAAACTCAGTTCTGTTAGAACCACCACTTTTAAACTCTTTCTTTCCATTATTAGTTGCCTTATTACCATTCAAATTTGCAAAGAAAGCTGTTGGTTCAAAAGAGGGATGAGTAACTTGTTTATGTTTTTCTATCTGCTGCACAATGTAGTATGCCTTATTCACATTAGGCAATGAATCCATTCCTAATATTTGACTCCTAACAGCACTCAATATATTACTTAGTTTCATCAAGAACTGCATTAATTTTGACCTACAATCCATTTCTAAGAACTTATCCAAAATACCACAAGAATATTCTCTCATCTTTCCACAAGTACAAGTAGGCAATTCATTCAAGTTTTGCAACTTATCCCAACACCTTTTAAGCTTATTAAAATAAGAAGCAATATTGAGATTACCTTGAGATATGTGGCTTAATTCTCTTTTAATCTGGTAGATAAGTGGTCCATTACTTTAACCATATCTTTTAAAAATCTCTTTCCATAATTCTTGTGCAGACTGTGTATATAGAAAAGCATCAGAGATCATGAAGTTCAACACCCAACATGTAACCATGTTATCACATCTAATCCACCTCTGATAATTCACATCAGTTACTGCAGGTTTCACACAAGTTCTATCAATAAACCCTAATTTCAACTTAGCCCCCAAAGCCATCTTAATATTCCAACTCCAACCAAGAAAATTACCACCATTGAAAGGTGTTTGGCTTAAAACCATTACAGGATGATCAGAATTGCTTATGCTTAATGGATCATTGATTAAAAGTTATTAAGAAGTTTGTCACCTATTGAGAATTATATTTGAGTTGATAAGACAAAACATATGAAAGATGAAGGACATATAAGACAAAGGAGGAATTCTTCAAAAGATGGAAGATTACAAAAGATTTCCTAGAAGATAATTATAAAAGTTAGGAAGATTTGTTTATTTCCTAATACTTATCCTTTGTAAACCTAATATCTCTAGTATATAAAGAGATATAGGTCGTATAGTTTTCTGTGTGTCAAGATGTGAACATTAAAAAAGTGTGTGTGTGTGTGTGTGTCTAGGTGTAAGTATTCTAATGTAGACGCCTAGTTGTTTGTGTTTTAGCCCCAAGGATCTTATGATTCCTGTTAGATTAGGTAACCGTTCTACCATTTGATCAAGGTAGAATTGAAGCTTGTAGTAGTCATGTATCATAGAAGATAATGATGAAACCTTGTTAGAGTAACATTGTTCTTGTGCTAATTCCGCTATGCATATGTTTATGTTCAATGTTATTTTATCCTAGATTAGATCTAAATAATCTGAGCTTATAACAATTCTTTAGAACTTCACAATTGGCATCAGAGCTAGGAGGCTCATGATCTAGGATCTTACAAGGTGAATTATGGTCAAGTTTATGATGAAAAAGGTATTATGTTTCTGCTTTAAAGTTTAGTATAAAAATGGTGCAATTAGGGTTTTGTACAAACTCTAAATCTGGTCAAGCAGAAGACACAATGATTGTTGAAAAGTTGTTGTTGATTGATTCTTGATCAGTTCTTGATAAAAGAAGCAGAAGCAGATGGACATTGTTTGTGGACAAATGTGGGTTTCTCAAAAACCCTAATTAGAGCAATCATACCTTTGGTGTACAAGAAGGTGACTAACAGTTAGAGGTTCCTAACAAGCAGGGAAGGTTAATACTGCTCAGACGATATATACTATTGGTTAGTATTGCTCATGCTTTATTAATACTGCTCGTTCAAGGTTGTTAATACTGCTTGTTGCTATTGTCAAGGAGAATGCAGTTTTGTGACAGTTTAGTGACAGAAAAGTGTCGCTAAAAGAGGCGTCGTCTGGATACTTAAAAAAATAAAAAAATAAAAGACGACTATGATTATTTTTTGTGCAAGTCGAGTTGGTGAAAACTAGGTTTTTTCATTAAACCCTAATCTGGTCAAACAGTTTTGGTCGTTTATTGGTTAAAGCAGCATGTTATAGTAGCAAAGCGTAACAAGAGGCAGCACGTGTACAAAAAGGAGGCATCGTTGATTTATGGTGTTTGAACAGTAGATGTCATAATGGTACCGATGCTTGTTCGTTTTTACTGATTGAGAACGAACACTACTTACTACTGCTTGTTATTTGGTTAATGCTGCTGATTAATATTTAATATTGCTTGGAGTTTGTTAATACTGCCAAGGACATGCATTTATACTGCTAAGATATTTTAATACTGCTCAATTACGAGTTAGTACTGTTGGGTTTGTATTCAGATTTGGTTAGTACTGTTAAGGTGTTCGTTAGTACTGCTTGATTTGAGGGGAAGTAAGTTAATACTGTTCGTGTCTACTTTGTACTGCTGGCATAAAAAGTTTGTACTACCAGTTACGTCAGATATCGAACAACAAAGCAGGGTGATTTGTCAGATATTGGGTAACACACAAAAGAGGGTTATCGGACAAAACAGAGAATCAAGTTTATTTGATTTTGGTTTTGTTTTTTATTGGAACAGGTTGGTTCCAACACACACACATGATTGCTTGTTAGTTTGTTCAGAAGGTTCTTGGACAAACAAAAGATGTTTGAATTTTTGGATTTGGTTTATATGTTCTCAACAGGTTTAATGGCTCTTTTTATTTGTTCAATTGGTTACGAAGAAGGTTAATTATCACTTATTTGGAGTTGAAGTGGAGTTTCACAGGTTCGTGTTTTATCATACCTTTTAGCAGGAGGTAACTTGTTTGTGTTTTCAATGTTGTGACAAAGACTTGACGAATCTAGCAAAGGTGTGTGATTTACAAACTTATGGTGCTGAATGCTCACATTTGCTATCAATTTAAGGAGTTACGTTGTTGTGCTCAGTGTCTCATATAGAAGATGAGGATTTTGTCAAGAGGTTGTGATCTACTTATATTTTGGTCTTGGTATGAGTTTGACGTCACGTGGATAGTACAAGATATAAGACACAAGTTTGGGTTGTTCTACTTCAACATCAAATTGGTAATACTTAGTTTTCTTTATCAGTGATTATTACATAGAGCTTACAGAATTGAAGATTCAAGAAATGGTTAACATATGAGTTTCAAAAGAAGCTTAATGTTAAAATATTTAACCATTTATATGCTACATAAGGTGAAGGTTTTTACTACTGCTAGTTATTATTACTACTGCTAGTTTAAGTTTCTACTGCTCAAGTTCATTTATCTTAAGGCGCGTCATGGAGGGTAATTTGAGTCGTTGGAAGGCTGGATTAGAAGTGTGATAGTGGTTTGTGGTGGTCAAGATCAAAGTTGCAAACTTTAGTCTCCTATTTTATTATGACAAAAAGGGGAAGAAGCTCGTGCTTATTTTGGTTTTGTCATTATCAACTAGGGGAAGATTGTTGGGAATTATATTTGAGTTGATAAGACAAAACATATGAAAGATGAAGGACTTAAAAGGCAAAGGAGGAATTCTTCAAAAGATGGAAGATTTTGAACTTAAATGATTAAAAGATTTATTAATATCTTTATTTGTTCTTATCATTTGTAAACCCAATATCTTTAGTATATAAAGAGATATAGGTCATTAGGTTTAGGTGTACAATTCGTGAGTTCCTGTACCTAAACGTGTGTGTGTGTATTCCAGGCGTGTGTTATGTAGACGCCATATGTAGTTTAGCCCCAAGGTAATCAAGGTTTTTCTTGATCCCTGTTACAGTTCATTGATGTAACCGTGTTGTTCTGATCAAATAATTTTGGGGCTTGAAATGTTTGGTAAAACCTTGTTGAATAACATTGTTCTTTATGTGTTAATTCCGCTGTACAAAATATATTATCAATGTTATTGTTATCCTAGATTAGATCTAAACAATCTGAGCTTACAACGATCTAAGGAGTTATTTAGACCTTCATAGTAAGGTAGTGTTTGGGTTAGTGCTTGTTGAAGGTGCCATTGATGAATCAAGAATGTAAGTACTAAAAACACTAATTAATGGATCTTGAACTGATTCAAAACACTTCAATCAAACAGAATCAAAAGTGTAACCAAAAAATAAATCAAGAATCGATTGACAGTATATCAATTGAATCAATAACTATGGTTTAGATTGAGCTTTTTAGGCTTTGATACCATATAGACGCGGAATGAAATGGAAAAAATGCTTTATGATTTGTTATTGAACTAGAAAATTAGTTACAGAAAGAAGAAAGAAGAAGAGTACTTATAGGCGGATTAAACACTCTTAACTGCCTTTTAACTAACATTTAAACTATTTACACTAGTGGTCCTTGTATTTACAATCGTTACATAACAAGTCCTTGTAGTATAGTAATCTTCAATTTGGCATATTCATATATTCTTTCGACCATTTTTTTAAATTTGTTGAGAGCGTTTAACTATCTGTCAATAGTTTTGGCATTTTCATATATACTTTCGATCAACTTTTTGTTTGGTTTATTTTGTATTTTTAGTTTTTTTCCGGTACTATATTTCGTTGAATATATCACATGTGATATAGCACTAATTATAAGTTCGAACCCTCAAATACTCTCGTAAAGTATGTATAAATATTTGTGTACAACTCTAAATGATTCATGGTTTTTAGCATTGAAAGTACACATCTTTAATTCTCCAACCATACATGACGCATAGTTTTGAACCTCCAAATTGATACAGTTTATTCATAAAAGATAGAGAAAATAAAAGATTTCTTTTTTATAAGCAAACCCGCTTTGATGTATTACATGTGACATACAACTAATGTGTAAGTTTGAACACTCAACACTAATTTGTAGAATGAGCATGGGTATTTGTACAATACTCTAAAAGATTTACTATTTTTTGCATTGAAAATAAACATAATCAGCTTTCTAACCATGTACTATACATAATATTTGAACCTTAAATTAATACGGTTTATTAATAAAAGTTGATAGAAATAGAAGAGAAAAAAATCATTGACATTCAAACTTGCTTGATATATCACATGTAATATAACACTAATAAAAAATAGGCATATGTATTTGTATTCAACTCCAAAAGATTCACCTTTTTTCACGAAAAATAATACTTATATCATTTTACGATAGCGTGTTTAGTCTTCAAATCTGCAAATTAGTGTTATATCACTTGTGATATATCAAACGAGTTTAAATATCGAATTTTTTTCATATATATTTTCCTCAACTTTATGAATAAACTATATTGATTTGGAAGTTCACAAATTATATGATATATAGTTGAAAAGCTAGTGATTTGTATTTTTGAGTGAAAAATGAGGTGAATTATTTGATTCCTAGACCCAAGACTTATGCCGAATTTAAAACAGTATTTTGAGTGTTCGAACTCATAGATTATTGTTGTATCACATGTAACATATCATAAAAACTCATGTACTGAAATTACCTGAAGAAAAAAAAACTCAAAAAAAGTTTGTCGAAATTATGAAAGTGACCATGTATTAAAAGAAAATTAAATGTTTGTTGTAATCATGTATAACGATTGACAATTTTATGAAATATATTGTTTTTATTAATGAAATGAAAGTGAATTTTAATTAGAAAAAAGACGGGTTGTTAAGGGATGTAAGTAGTTATTTTAATTTACTTAAAATGAGTGAATATAATTTGTCCTTCAATCATGTTTCTTATGGTTTCTAAAATAACTGACTAATATCAGAATGATATAAATGAAAGATGTATACGAAAAAGGGAAAACATCTGAAATTAAAAAAGTAAAAGTTTCTCTTACTCTTGGATCCTAAATAAAATTAGGGTTTTCGTGGGGTTCCCGTTTTGACTGTTTGGTTATACGACCCAAAAGTGCATGTAAAAGCACATTGTAGTGTGTTTCTAGATTCATCTAATAAAATTATGGACATTATAAGCTAATTAACCAACTATCAAATTAGTGTAAATTACATTCATTCATGTGCAATATATGTTGAAAGTTATATGAATTTTGTTGTGCATAGAATTGAGATTATCTAAAGTTTACATAAACTTTACCGGTAAAGTTCTTTCACAAAAATAAAGTATCAGTAGGCCTCATTGTTATGTTTGTGAGAGAACTTTACCTGTATGAACTTTAGAGGATCTCAATCCTTGTGCATAAACTTCATCATTTACACGGTATCAATCACCTTCTTCCTTTTTTGGATAAGACTAATCATCTGTTATAATCATTGCATAACATTAATCTTTTAAAACTCACTGACACTTATTCTCTGCTTTGTAAACAAAACTTTCCATACTTGAAACTTCCTGACACCAGATTCATTAAACATTATTACGTAGTAATATAATTTTAAAGTTCATTGTACAAAACTATCTTAGATAATCAAATACAATACTATCTCAGATAATCATATATATTCCTTTTCAAGATGACCCAAATAGATGGGTAGACGGACAGGACTTCATGTATGTTTAGGTTACCAGCCTGAAGAATTGAAGTCAAGTTCTTTTCACTCAAATGTATGCGGATGCGGCTTAACCTGTATTTTCGTGACTTTTCTGGACTTTTTCCCTAGTCAACCCGAGCATGTTCATGCAAATGTTTGAACCATGGTCTCTTAGGAGACTTATGGTATCGATGACCTAATTCTTATATTGTATATCAATAACTACCGAACAGACTTTTACTTGCTAAATATCACATCGAACACATTATAGAGAATTGGAGGTGATCATTACATTTTAAAGGTAAGAGAATACCATAAGGTTTACAAGTTAAGTTTCATGATTTCATGCTAATACATAGTACATACCTAAGCTATTCTTGAAACACCCCTTAGAACATACATGTGAGAAACTCTAGCACTACAGGTACCTCCTAATTATATATATGTATTTATAGTAGAGTTAAGAAGTTCATGGATATATCACATGATGATGATCATGAGAAAAAGATTCCATGTTACTCAAACCGTCAACTTTAAAGCAAGATCCCTGTGGAAACCCTAGCTGTTGTAAGACGTCATGCTCTATCTGCGGAAAGCTGGAGTGGTGGTGATTGTCACCATAAGGTTGATAAAATGGGAGAAGATCTTGTTGATGATAATGTGTATTGGTCTTATCATAATCTTCAAAATTTATCATTGTTTGGTGAAGCCAAATTTGTGATTTTAAGAACTTGACATATTGAATAGCCTCTTCTAGCATGGAAACTGTGTCCATGTTCCTGGTGTCAGCACCTGGGATCAAGCTTCTTAAAATCTTGAACTTCTCACTGATTTTGTGTCTTCTTTCTCTTGCAGCTACACTTTGTGGGTCTGTTGAGAGCTTTACTTTGGAATCCATCTTGTTTTTGCTTCTGTTCCTCTTCTTCTCCCCTTCTTTTCCATGAAATGTAATGCTGCTTTTGTTGCTTGTTGCAACTACTGACGAAGAATGGAAATTAGGGTTTCTGCATTGTAAAAAGAAGTCCATAAGGTTTCCTTACTTGTTAGTTGTGTTTGTGGCTTTTTGCTGTGATGAATACAATTTAATGGGAGAGAAAGCTTACGAGGCTTGAAAAGAATTGGATGATGGAGTTATATATAGGTGAGGACTGAGGAGCGAGATCTAGGTGTTGTACAACTTTTATTTCAATCATATAAGAACTAGAACTGGAACTAGTCGGGTCGGGAGAGAACCATACACTTATTAATGACTTTCTTTTCTTAACAAAAAATAAATTATATACTTTGATTGATCGATATAGGTCTAGAAGATGTATGACTATGTCTGTAATATTTGACAAACTGTTATTTACTTCTTAATAAGTGGTATATTAACATTTGTTTTTTCTTTCTTCCTAAGCGCTAACATTTATCATTTTCTAACTTCTTTTTATCTGCTTTTCTAAAAATAACAATTCTGTCTTTTTTTTTTTTAAGTGATAATTTCATTTATATCCTTGTAAAACTTGACAATTATATCAATATCCTTGTAAATTTTGTAATTACATTATCCTTTTAAAACATTAAAATCCTCATATTTGTCCAATTATTCAATTTAATCATAATTAATTAGTTTTAAAACATAAAAATCAATTTTAAACGTGACTTAACAAAGGCTTTACCTTTTTACCCTTATTGCCCTAGTTAAAAATTATCATATTTCCGGTTTATTCACCTTTCACGCCTGTCTTCTTCTTGGTAGTTTGGAACCATGAAACTGAAAGTTTATTATTTTCGTTTTATTATTAAGAATTAAATGGCTTCTTTGATATTCAATACAATTTGACAATGGCTATATTTAGGCTTTGCAAACGACAAAAGAACAAGCAACAACAAAACATTTAAGAAGAAAAGAAACACCCACATGAAACAGTTTAAATTATAATCATAATTAGATATTAAAATTAGATATTTGATTCATTGTAAATTAGCCATCATTTTCTATCCTTTTGATTCTTTTCACGAATGCTTTACTTACCCACTTGAAACGGTTTAAATTGATTAATCAATTGGACTTTGAATATTTTGAAATAAAAAAAATTGGGATTATTGACTAAATCGCAAACAAATCACAGGGAAACAAAAAGGTAAGATAGACGATTTGAAGATGACTGAATCTGTGATGAATCTTTTCAATTTAAGGCTAAATATGTCAAATACTTATTAAGCTGTATTTAAAATATAATTCTTATATTTTTAAATTATTTATTTATTAATAAATTGAATATTTAGACATATACCAAAATTTTGAAGTTTGAAAGAACATTGATATAATTTTAAATTTTACAAAGATATTCATGTAATTATAAAAAATTTCATTGATATAGATGAAATTCTTCCTTAAAAAAATTTGAAAAGAAGAGTTAAACAAATGAATATGCAACAAAAAATCAAGTTGATAGAATGGTAAAATGGAATACGTGCAACCTCAAAGTTGTAAGTTCAAGTTGTGTAAAAAAGATTATAAACATCACATGTAACATTTATGTTAGTTTGTTTACTTTATCATCTTTTAACTTAACTTTTGGATTTTTACTACTCCCACCGTTCCATTTTTATTGTCCACGTTTTTTTTTTGAGATGTCCCAATTTAATTGTCCACTACTAAAAATAGATAGGGAAGTTTGATCAAGTTTACTATATTACCCTTGTTTGAAATTATTATTACAAACTTTAAATAAGACTTAAATTAATTACTTAAGGGTAAAACTGTCTTTTTGTCAAAAAGTAAGAAAGAGAAAGCAGTAATAAATGCATTTTTCTTAAACTGTGTGTTTTTTGTCGGGGAACAATAATTTTGGGACGGAAGGAGTAGGAGTTAGTTACACTTTCTAAATGGATATTGGCAACTTTTTCTTTTTTTATAATTTTATTTTTTGTTGTAAAACTAGATAGAGGTGAATATAAATTATTATGTTTGTTAAGTCAAAATCATTAAAAGACATAAAATACGAAGCAAATAGAGATAAAACATTGTCTTTCTTGTTATGAAAAAATGTGAGTGGCAGGGTGTCACTAATCATCAGGGGTACTCATAACAACACCCATTTTACTATCATTTCAACTCTAAAACCCCTATTAATTTACACTTTACTCTATTTAATAAGGTTATAATTCATGTTCGTAGATCTCCAAAAAATATACAGTTTGCGGAAAAAAAAACTTACGAAATGACATTGTTAAGGAGAACGCGATGCTAGATTTCAATTATCTACCCTAATTTGTTTTATCGGCTTTAAATAATGTACAATTTTCAAAAGCATATATTCTTGTATGTAATCATCATACGATTTAGACAAACTAAAAACATGAAACAATCGGTTTGTCGAAAGTATCTTATGTGAACTTCGTCGCAACGTGCGGGTAAAAGATATCTACTCGTCTATAACTAAAAATGGCCCACTTAATTACTTAAAATTCAAATTGTGCATGTTGAGACCGGATGAGTATATTCGACTTAAAGCTCAACCAAAGGCCTCTCGGTCTAGCGGTATGTGAGTGACCATTCAATCTAGAGGTTGTGGGTTCAAGTCTCGTTGGAGACATGCGAGATAGAATTTGTGAGATTGGTGGTGTAGGTTGTAAAAATTTGCCGTTCTAAAAAAAAAATATTCGACTTAAAGCTCACTAAAAGCCTATTAGGGTGTGAAGATGATTAACTCGAAACTTTACAAATACCAGGGTGATTGTTTTTAGTATCCACAAATCAGTATATTTAGAAAAGTCAAGACGATTCATCCTTATAAATATACGACTCCTTATTTTAACTATCAATCACAAATTAATATATTCTCTTAAGTTTGAAGAATGGATGATTGACCATGAATAACAAACCAATCTAAATTCTTGTGTCTTTTTTTTGGGTAAAGACTTTCTCCGGTAAATTTTATTATGCCAAAAAACATTTAAGTACAAGGGACACTAGTACAAAAAATGGATTTGGTCACACATGGGCAAAATGGAACGGCCACACTTTCATATATTTATGTGACTAAATGTACCAGAATAAAATAAACAGTCACACTTGAACTCATTTTGTGTGACCATTTCGGAATTTCATTGTCACACATTTGAATATTTATGTGACTAGAGGTAACTGGTAATTTTTTGTTGATTATTTAGTCACTTGTAATTTGGGACGTGTGACAGATACAAATAAGTTTGAAACATTAGTCACACTATATATATACATATGTGACAAATATATGTCACACAATTGAA
>BQNB010097501.1:0-25372 GCA_026074375.1 Tanacetum coccineum | reverse complement strand
AATTTTGCCAATTAAAATATAAACCCTAATTTATTAAAACTAATTATGAAAATATTAAAACTATTTTATTTTTCTAAAAAGAACAGGGTAGAAAGTGTAAAGAAAGAAAGTAAAGGGTAGGCGGGTTAACTATCAAAATTTTACACTTTAATGAAAACGGGCAACCCTTAACTATTGAACATGTTCTAGAAATTACAAAACAAACCCTACGACTCAGCTTATTTTTGGCTTATTAAAAAATTAAATTAAGCTAAAACTTAAAACTACAAAGTTGTTAAGGAGCTTATAGACTACAACTTTAACAAAAGCACCTTTGACTTTTAACAACAGAATAAGCTAGAAACTTGAGCTTTTTAAAACTGTTACAGAAACAATGGGTTTTCCTATCTTTTTAAGTTTTTACTTATTTCTAGCTTATTCCTACATGAAAATGAAAATCAAAAGAAGATAAATGGAGCTTAAGATGTATACTAGAGATATCTAACAAAAAATAAGCTAAGTTTTAATAAGAATAACAAGAAAAATGATCTTAAAAAGTGCAAGTTTCAGCTTATGACTGTTTTTGAGCTTTTTCTAATAAGCTAAAATGCTTATTTCTAATCCTTAAAAGCTGAAATTTTAGCAATAAGCTATCCTAAGGTTATTAATTAAACCTAGATATAAGAATTTTGATAAAACAACTAGAATTTGAAAATCACAAGAAAATAAGCTAGAATCTAGTCTGTTGCTATCATGCCACTTTTGCAGGAAATATAAGCTAGAATCAAAAGCTTAAAATGAAATCTAAGAGATTAATCTTGTAAAGCTAATGAAAATCTACTAAAATGCTTAATTCTAAACCCTAACTTCTAATTATGAATTCTAAAAGGAAACTAGAAAAGTACATAGCAACAACAACAGTAACTGATGTTGCTGATTCAATTGACCAAAGATGTAAATGCAGACTAAGTGCTCAGCTTAAATCTCATATACTCACTACCTACTTGTACCTAATCTTACACAAACCAAACTTAAGCACTCTTATGCTAAAAATCACTAAATCTTCAAATTCTACTTTAAACTAAAACTGTCCTGGTGCTAGGCTAACTTTTTAAGCTCTAAATTCTTGAATCTCTACAAACTAAATTCTAAAATCTCTTTAAAACTTGAACATGTTGTTAAACTCAACTATGCAAAGTGCTCTAACAAGATTGTGTTGACTTTTTAAGTCAAAAATGCATTAAGCCAAACACTAGTTAAGAAATTCTGTCTAAACAAATTTTGACTTAAAATCTATTTTAAAGCTAAAGCTGTTGAAACCTTTTATCTACTCAAAATCTAATTAACCTATTTAAGCTATTTTAACTATTAAACCTACAGCTTATTAAAAGGAATAAGCTACTTTGTCAGCTAGCCTATTACTAATAAGACATAATTGAAAATTATGAAAACTAAATGAATCCTAGCTACCAAAGTTTAAAACATTTGCATTTTTAAACTAATCTAAACAATTCTAAACAGGATTAAGCACAAGGAAAAATGAATAAGCAATATGAATTAAGCTAAGTAAATGCTAAACTGAATTTTAGACAATGAAACCTGAAACTTGTAGTCTCAGTCACTAGCCACTCTATCTGAATGAGTGGCTAAAAATTGTAAACCTAATGGCTTCCAAAGCCTCTAAACCTTGAGCTTAAAAGCTCAATAAGCTGATTTAGCTTATTTCTCCTTGAACCTCCAAATTGATTGATTTATGAATTCAAATGTAAAATGCTGAACACTAATGAACAAAAATCAGTATTTAAAAGCTTTTAACAAGTATTAAACAACTTTAGCTGTTAAGAAAACAGAATAAGCT
Organism: Tanacetum coccineum; assembly: GCA_026074375.1. NCBI lineage: Eukaryota > Viridiplantae > Streptophyta > Magnoliopsida > Asterales > Asteraceae > Tanacetum > Tanacetum coccineum. The sequence goes on along the minus strand of BQNB010097501.1, from coordinate 23,535 downwards.
AGAATTAGCTTATTTCAAGCTTATTGCTCAAAAACTGCTTATTACTTGAAAATTTAAGAATGAAATTAACTGAATAGCTTTATTGCTTTAAAAGAAAGGATACAAGTTGCAAATCACAAAGTACAACTGAATTTAAAAAGATTTAAGAATTTAAAAGATGAACAGTACTTAAAATTGAAAATACAAAGAGAATTAAAAAAAACTAAAAAACTAACTACTAACTACCCTTAAAATGAACCCTAAGTGCCCTATTTATAGCTGAAATGATGATGAAAGGATGAGACACACACTCCTTCTTAGCCCTTGGATCCTTTCTCCTTGATTTTTGGCCGTTAGATTCAATTAGTGAGGTGTTCGGACCAATGAGGGCTTGACACGTGGGCTAGGTGATGTGGTAATGATTAAAATACGAGGTTGAGTGAGTGAAAAGGAGTGGAGAAGGATTTGGACGAAGTTGGGTTTGTGGCGAATTTGGGCGGGAAAATCTGTTGTGAGGTCGTTAGGGGGATTTAAACCGCGTGTGTAAGTTTTGAATGTTTGAAGTTATTGCAAAAATGGTCCCTGCGTTTCTTTTCCACCGTTTATAGTATAAAAGAAGTTTCGGAAATTGCATTTCTGGCCCTTGTGGTTGAAAACTTCTATTTTCCCTTTTAAAAACAACTTTCTCACTTTAGCAACTTTGGTCCTTTGTCTTTATTTCTTCCAAAAGAGCCATTAATCTTTGCAAACTTGACATAATTGATCCTTTGGCTTTCATTGGCTTTCTTTTCTTGCTGTATCGGGCTGATCCGGCTTTTGATTGATTTAGCTTCCCGTCTTCACTCTTTTTCTTGTCTTTTCCGTTTCTTGTCGGTTTTGACTGATTTTGCTCACTTTTGTCTTTTTTAACCTTTCCTGCACAATAGACACAAAAGCACACATTTTTCTATCCTTTTGGCATTTTCTTGGCTTTTATTTGGCAAAATCCCGGGTAATTTATATATACAATTAAGCATTTATCACTAATGAACAACAACATACTGATCAATCTGAACCAAGGTATGACACATATCTGTTGGAAATGGTTGATAGCAATACCACTCCTGATTCAACAAAATATGTGACATAGGGGTAGGAGAGATTTGACCAGGGATGCCGAACAATATCAAGCAAAAAGTCATTTGATTAAAGTTGAGCTTGTCAAATCAAAAAGAAATGAGTTGAAAAAGAACGTTTAATGAACTTTCACGCAAGTTTTTATTACTTGAAAAACATTGTATTTCACTTGAAATTTCAATACAACATAAGGAAGAAAGTTTTCAAAGTAACAAACCATGGTAAAAACAGGCTTGCTCCCTGAGTCAGATTTTGTGAAAAATTTTTTTGAGATAAATGATTTAAAAGCTTCAGCTACAGGCCACAAACAACCACATAATTTGCAACTTAAAGAATCAAATTAAAAGTGTGAAGGAAGCATAGTAATGAAGCCAAGGTTTTAAAATGAATTGATGTTTTGGAAACAATAACATTGAACTAGAATGTATTTGGCCTAACATTACTTGCAGAGAATTGAGAAGTTAATAAAGGAAAATGAGCATTTTGAAACAGATTCCAAAGAACTTTTATGGATTCAATTAGAAGACACGAGTTCAGTATAAAGACAATAGTGCTCTTTAATTTATCATTTAATCAAAAGTCTGTCGAAAATGCTGATTTAAAAGCTCAGATTCAGGAAAAGGTTTTTGCAAATGCAGCATTAAAAAATGAATTAAGAAAGTTAAAAGGAAATAGCGTGGATACTAAGTTTGCAAAACCATCAATCTTGGGAAAACCGGTTTTACAACCACACAGAAACCAATCAGTTGTTAGACAACGTAATGCGTTTAAATCTGAATGACCTAACATTTCAAAACCACGGTTTGCCTCCCAAGTTAATGTGAATAACGTTTTGTCAAAACCAGCCACTCCTCATTATTTGCCTAAAGTTTAAGAATATGTGCTTGCAAAACCTCATCACGTGATTGCACCTGGCTCAGATTGGTATGTCAAGAAGACCGTTATGGTTCAAATGTTTGGGCTCTATAATCACTATCGAGAGGAAGTTAGGTAAAAAGACCCCCCACAGAAAAGAATTAGAGAATTCAATGCTAGTGTGATTGCATACTACTAGTCTACAAAACACTAACTAACTGGTAGACATACCAAATCTAGGAGCAACAATCATTATCTAGGAGTTTGATGTATATATGTGTAGTGGTGGGGGGGGGTTATGTCAAATGGTGTGTCGCTAGTAGGTTCTACTCTAGGAATTCTGTTCTTTGTACTGATGCCAAACACTTTGTTTTTGCTCAACTTGTCTAAATTGTGTCTTTAATGCAAATCATGATAATTGATATTACAAAAATTCTTGAAGAGTTGTAATTTCTCTGCTAAGGTTCAATCCCTATGATTAGAAACAACAACCAAAACCGTTGTACAAAGGTATTAATCAGAACCTGGTAGGTTAGATTGCTATAGGACAAAGGTTTTCTCCCAAGAAGTCTTTCCGTTTGTGCATGAGAAACCAAACACTCCTGAGATCCTATTCTTAGGTGGTAAATCGAAGGTAGAATTTTCAAGATTGTTGGTCTTAGGTGGATACCTACTGGAAAGATGTTCCCCGATAACATAATCAAAGTTGACAGTGAACCTCCAAATGGTTCAAATGGTAATATCACTAACCTATATGAATGCGATCAAACTCTTAATGTCAGTGCAGAGTTCTACTAACTCAAGTGCAGGTCATCTTTTAATCTTATATAGGAATGATAAAAGTTTGGTTGCCGAAAAGACTGATATCTCATAAACCAGTGGTTCAAGGGATACAAATCTGATGCACATGAACAATGACGTCTGTTCACATCAGTTCAGGCCTCGCTCTTCAACGACAAAATGACGTCTGTTCACATCAGTTCAGGCCTCGCTCTTCAACGACAAAATGACGTCTGTTCACATCAGTTCAGGCCTCGCTCTTCAACGACAAAATGATGTCTGTTCACATCAGTTCAGGCCTCGCTCTTCAAAAGACAAAAATGATGTTGTTCACAACAATTCTGGCTCGCTCTTCAATGACTAATATGACGTGTGTTCACATCTGTTCAGATTCGTCTCTTATAGACTATATGAGTCTGTTCACATCAGTTCAGGCCTTGCATCTTCATCGACACATAATGAAGTCTGTTAAATCAGGTCAAGCCTCGTCTTCGATGACAAATTGACGTAGGTTCATTCAGTTCAGGCCTCACTCCTCAAATGACAATATGGCGTTGCAGACATCAAATTCATGCCCGTGCTCAAAGAAGAAGAAGGTGTACGCTTCAGTGCGCTTTATCTTCAGAAGAAGAGAAATCTTCTTGTGTTTGACCATTCTTATCAACATGATTCATGCTTTTTCTATGCTCGTTCTGTTATCAAGTGGATCAACGTACCTTAGATTGTATTGTTATTCACTTGTTCAATCAAAAATGGCAACCTCATATGCAATTTTTGAGGGGGAGAAGTGTGAATTAACTACATGTTGATTGATGTTTGAATGAAGAATTGTGTATACGGCTTACTGCACACATAAGTTCAGGACCCTGGTCTTAAAAACTTTTGACTCCTAGAACAATCATTAGTACCATAATCTACTTCTTCCAACACCTAATGTTCCACCAACAAAGAATGACTAGGATTTGTTATTTTGCCCTATGTTTGATGAGTACTTTAATCCTTCACCAAGTGTTGTTCAACATGTTCTTGTAGCTGTTGTTCAAGAACCTGTTATTTCAACCGGTATACCTTCATCAATGAGAATTGATCAAGATACTCATTTACGTACCTCACAAAACCACTCTAAGATGAACATTCTTCATGTTATTCTTACTAGTGTTGAAGATGAAGATCTATGGTTTTGTTGTTGCCACTGGTTAATGATCTGTAATTTGGTCTTCCAATTCTATAATACAAGTTATGAAGAATCCCTCTTCCCGAATGTTATCCCAGCCTACGTGCATTCAGTAATTCATCCACTAGAAAACACATCGAAAAATAGACCAAGGATCATCCGCTTGACAAGTTTATTGGTGGATCTTCTGACCGGTATCCACAAGAACTCATAACTACAAACCGAAGACATGTTTGCTACTATGATGCTCTCCTTCTCTTCAAGTGAACACAAGTTTTAAGATGCATGACCAATCCTGTTGGAGTGATGCCTTGAAGAGCTCCATGAGTTTTCGAAATTATGTGAGATTGGAAGCTTAGTATGTCCAGATCAAAGTGATGTTTTTTACCTTAAGTGGTTTTATAAGGTTGGAAAGATTAGATGAAATGGGAGGTGTTCTGAAAAACGAGACAAATCAAGGAGCAAAGGAAAATGGAGTGTTGAGCTTTTACTTCGTCGGTATAGTTTTTTGGTAGGCAGATATCTTCTCAACCTTAGACAGAAAAACTTGAATTTCTCATGAAAAAGGTTGGGAATGCATAGCAAGTTTGTCCTACTGAAAACGATGAAAAAAGCTGGCGGGACGAATTGATGAGTTATGGTGGCTTTATCCCTTCATGAATCATATGTAAAATCTATTATAAACAGATAAAACACAAAAGATTTTCATTTTTTTATAAAACTTTTCAACAAACAAATGCATAAAAACTTAAAATCAGAAATACCAAAAATTTTTTTTTTCATGGACATGTCTTCTAGATCGATATATTTTCGGCGGTTTGAAATTGTCATTCAATAATGAAACTGGTGCTGTAAATAAAAGTTTCGAACAGAAGTTCCAATGTTTTTCAAAACATGGTCAAAAATGGCTTGCTATAATTGTCTGATATGCAACCCGGGTTTTCAAAATGAGAAGGCACGTCGCCAAAAAGGACGGTTGTTACTAACAATGTGATTAAGTTCTTCACGGGCATGGGATAACTTTTATCCGTGCTCCAGCGATTCTAATGTACGCTTCAGTGCATTATTCTTGATCAAGAAGAGAAGTCTTCTTTCTTTAACCAATGATTATTCGGATCTATGATTTCTTCTAAATTATTTTGTGTTACACGTGTGAAAAAGGGGTTGTCGTTCAAAAACCAAATCAGTCATCTCAGTTTCTCATCATGAAATTTTTATAAAATTTTCTAGCACTCAAACACTGTCTAAGCTCTTTAAATAGAAACGGGACATTTTTTGAGGGGGAGAAATGTCGCTATAATTCTTTCAAAATGATCCTTTCAAACATGGATGTAAATACAAAAGTTTGACAGTATCAGATCATGATTTAAATGGGGTGTTAATGTATTTTAACTCATTTAAGCTTTAGTGTACGCGTTTCATCCTTTTAAGGTTGAGATGCTACTATGGTAATTAGGAACTCACGCTCTTTTTACTTGCAACTAGATGGACCTAGGGTTACAAGGGTACAAGTTTTATAACCCGAACGAGTTGTCTCCAATATATTGATTATAAATTCATGTTCGAATTACCATTTGAAAAAGTGTTATAATCAAATCAGATCAGTTTTCGACATTATAAAACAAAGTTTCAAGGGAAATACTGACCACTCAAAACATATAATACAATAATCTTTAATAGAATACGAGTCTTTGTTCGAGGGAAGACAGTGTTTTCGAATTTCTTCAACAAGTCACGGTAATTATATGGAAACAAGTTTTAATTAAGATAATAATTTGAGGGGGGAGTTTATTTATTTTATCTCCAAGAGATTCAGTTGTCATAAGTTAATACTTAATGGGCATAAATATAATTTCATGATTAGTGGCTTAGGCTGTAAACTAAGAAGACCAAGATTGTATCAACACCTTATTGTTTAAAAGGCTTAGGATTGTCTTGGAATAATTACGTTTGTTTTAGAAGGCCTTGAATGTTGATGATATGTTTTCTGATTCATTTTAATATTTCACCCAATACGTCAATCACTAGCTTATTTTGAAGGAGTAGAAATCTGTTGACAAAAGAGGAAAACACATAGGTTTGATAAGTATGGTGATTCCTTAGGATAGTCGGTATTCTTACAAGAGGAAATGTGGTACATTCAGTACTTAGTTGCCTTAAAGAGTTATCCATTTCGGCTGATTTAGAGGGTATTAAATTGTGAATCGGGACTTAGTTACTTTGATGTTTTTATCTATATCATCATTATCATATAAGGAGAAATTCATACATACGGGTCTTAATTGACTTTGGTGTTATGGTTTCGAATTAATTGTGTACTTCGGATATTTTGGCTTTACACATCAAGTCTTCTCAATGCGGCATGCAAGAAAGCCCTAGTCGAATCTTCTTAAAGAAAGGATTGCTGATTCGGGGGAAGCTGTGTGTATGCCTTCTTAATGAGATGAGCGTGAGTGACATAAAAATTCAATAACTTTCCAAAGGTTCAAAGTGAAGGATCTGGTATTACTCTAGAGGTTCTCGATGAGCCAAAGGACAATTCTGGTAGCTCAAGCAACTTACTTTCTTAATCTATTAAGGAAGTTCATGATGTCTCCAATGATGAGGAAAACAAAACTAAGAATACAAAATGAATAGCAAGTAGTTGCAGAGAAAAAGCTAAGATATGTATAAACAATTTAACCTCTGTCATCTGCTGACTCAGATTTCAATCAATGGTGATGTTCCCTTTCATCAAGAGGACCTTGATGTCAATGTAACTCCATTCATTTGACCCTGTTAATCAATGGTTACTGAAAAGACGTAGCATCAACACCCACACCACCAACCACACAAGCTCATGTTCAAATGTGTTCGACCTCTTGTTGGAAAGACATTTCAAAAAGGAGTTTAGAAGTGCTGGTTGGTGCAAGGAAAACAGAGATGGACAAAAGACTATTTCAGAGGACAGTATGACTAACTCATACTTGATTTTAAACCTGTAGGTCTTGTTTTTCATATCATAATCTTGTTCTATCAATAAGTTGGGTAGGAGTATTCAGTGTTATGTAGTCAGTTTAATGAATTGTTCATGAGTTTCTCGTTTAACTCCAAAACATTTATAAACTAATAATAAATGACACTCAACAGATCCCTTAGTAATTTAGGAGGGAGCATTTATAGGTTCTAATATTGGCTTGCTATTTATTCAGAACCACATTTTCTCCTAAATTTTCTAAACATATCTAAATCAATTGAGTTCCTAATTCCTCAAAGGTTTGAAATTTTTTTGATCATGGAGTGAATGTGATTTAAATATTAAATATGTAAAAATGTATAATCTATTAAGTCTCATAGCAGGTACTCATAACTCCATGTGGCACCCAAACTATTAGGAATAGCGGACGCACTAGGTTGAGTGGAACAGTTTCATGAATCAAAACAATCGAGGTACTAATGCTTGATGTTTACATCGCCCGTACCTATGGATTTTTTCATCATGGTTTTATGGCGAAGGTCGAAATGAACCACTAAAGAGCGACCATGTATTTATTTTATCAGGTTATAAGGATGGTATGGTTAGGTACATTTTCCCATGAATCCGCCAGAGCCGGGGGGGACTACCCAGGATAATCCATCTAGTTAGTGTAGACTGTCCGTACTTGTATTATTATAAAAGGAGTAATGTGAGATTAAGGGAATAGTGGGACTGTGAGATTGAGCTAGTATTGGAACATACCCAACATCTGGCTATAGTAATGAAGTCTCGGTAAGCACGAAGGTGTTGAGAATGAAAAGTAAATGTTAAGATAAAGGGTTTGAAAGAAAGCAACCCTCTTAAACATTAAGCTGAGTAAAAGCGGTGGTCTTACATTATGCTGTCAGAATCACAGGTTGATTGTTGATATTGAAGACAAGTATCATGGACCCTGTGATACGCTGCAACAACCCTCCCTGCCACTCAAGCATCCCTAAATGGATTCCTTGTTCATTTCTCCGGAGTTCAATACATTTTCTATCGTTCTTCTTACTCCGAGTTAGATGATATTGAAAAAGTGGCAATCTGCTCCAGCCTCTGACTACTAAAAACAAAAAATGCACTATTGAGTCTAGAGCCATGAGATCATCCATAAATTCAATGTGGGAAACTAATACAAACATGCTTGCTCTTCACGCATTGTGTTAACAAGTATAGTTCTTCAAGAGTCATAAGATTTCCTCGTGGTATTGCAAAAACATACGAGTGATCGAATGTACTCACATGAATATGGAAAAATCTTCTAGAGCCAACTTCAAAACAAGCTCTTGGTAGGTGAATGTGAGATCTCTTGAGGATCAAGCTTGTGATAACTAGATTGTAAACGATGATGCGTTCCTTTACTGAATCAAACTTGTTCCAGGATATGAATTGACGAGTAGCTTTTGAAAAACTTTTGTTGCTTGATCAATCAAAATGATTTTTGTAGGACATCTGCTGTGTACTATCTTTCAAACAAAAAGTGTTTCTGATGAAATTTTGATTTTATGTTTTAAAACCATCGATGTGTATAAAAACGCTTGTTGATGAAACGCCGAATGATTTTCAAAATCAATTATCGTTTAATCATGTGGGTTTTATCTACTGGTTCACTCATTCCGTGCTTTGTTACTTTGAGGACGCTCCGGTTGATGAAAACGGCTTGCACAGCTGCGAAAACTCTGTCATAAGAGATTCTTTGGTAGTATACCTGATCACTGGCTAGTATTTATACTGATTAAACGGGGAACGTGGTCCTTGCAACCTTTTTCATAACGAATAAGTGAACAAAGACACTCTTCGTTGTTGTGTTTATTACTAAAGTATACTTGAGGTATCCCGACTGGTAGCAGTTGGGGACAGAGGACTCTTGTCATTTCACAACCCATGCTCAAATTCATATTTTCTAATTAAAAGACATCCCATGATAGCTGAAAGCCTATACACAGCTTCGTAATTTGATGCTTTGCTATCCATGTTCCAAAAAGGTTCGTGAGCATGCAGGTACCGAGGTCACAACTTCACATAGAGCATACTTCACAACAAGAGTTGTTTAAGAGATTTTACTGTGGTTAATGATCTCAAAGAAAGCTCAAAGATCATACAAGTCCAAGGAAAATGCTCAGAAGATCATACTTCGATGTTACAAAAGATAAATGTAGAAGATTTAAAAGACTGTACAAGCAAGAATCAAGATTAATCTCAAATATAATGCTAGGATTCATTTGTTATTTTCTGGGTGACCTCCCTTAGGGGGAGGATTGTTAGGATTCATGAAAATCATGTAAAGAATCGGGTCACCCCGTGTTATATCTTGCATAGGTTAGCTTGTAGTCATTAGTATTAATCGTCTTAGTTACCGTACGATTATGGTGTTGGGCCGGGTCTTTACCTAGTGTTAGCCACTTCATTGCCCAACTTAGGGCACAAAAACTTCGGTATTTAAACACCCTATCAGACCATTGAGAGGGGTTGGTATGTTCATTTTATACAAACACTACAATAAGTGATTTTCTCTCTCTTGAAATCCAACTTTCTCTTTTAGATATTTGGCCAAACATTAATCCTAGGCTTGTGTTTGATATCCAATTATATACTATATTCTTTGTTCAAACTCTATCTTGTAATCATGTTTGTATAGTTTTTAACTCGTCTTAATTTCAATCATATGTATTTGCAAACAATTAGTTATTGGGGTATTTATCTGGTTTTTAGTACCAAGTTCAAACATGATAATAATTTGGTTTATGATTAATTCACCTCAGTTTTCGAAGGTCCATATGAGTAAATTGTTGTTAAATCTCAGGTTTTATGCAGCCATTTGTACAGGTACTAACTTATGGATTTCAGTGCAAGAAACTTGTTCATCCAAAAAACAAATTTTTTCATTTTCACAGATCGTAGGAGACGGTGTTTTACACGCGACGCCTGTCACCACGACACCTATGACTGGGTCTCGATAAACCCTGACTTGTGTCAAACGACCAAGTCCTGAAAACTTAAAGTTTTTAATTATTTTATAATATAAAACTTACATAAATTTTTGACAATTCTCTCATTAATCTACTGCTTTATCGTGGTTACCCTAAATTCATTTTGTATATTTGAATTTCGAACATTTTATGATTGGTATTGTTCGTACTCTTGTCTTTATGATTTTACAGGTTATATTTGATGAGATGAATCTTGGAAGGATGTTTCATTGGACAATTATTGCAGATGACGATATTCATCCAGTTATGCATTGTTTATTTTCCATTATTGAGCAAACCAGGGGAGTACTAGTTTCTTCTCCTTGTTTTCTTTTCCCTTTAATTCGTTTTTACTAGTACCTTTATAGAACATTAGGGACAATGGTTCAACTTAAGTGTCGGGAAGAAAATAAGCCTTAGAAACTATTCTTTCATTTCCCATTTGCTTTGTCCTTAAAATGATTGGTAATATATCGTAAAACTTAGCATAAGAGGTCGATTTTTAACTAAATTTAATTTTTTTTATGTCCACCGCCGACGGAATAACCAGTATATATTAGCGTCTCTTGGATAGAATTTATATAACTCTAGCCCCCAAACCCCACAATAACCCTCAGAATTCCACCCCAAAATGTAAGGTTCGCCTTTAGATCTTTAGAATATGTCGTAGGTATCAACTATTGATAACAAGATTGTTTATACTTTTGCGCTTCTCGGAGTTAGGATCACTAACGTGAGCAAGTCAATGTGTCTTTTCGTCGTTACGGAATGTATACGTTGTGGTCTGCGTCGCCTTTTCTGGAGCATTAAGATCGTATTAAAATTATCATGAGTGTACCGGGTAGTATATTATGTTCTAGAATTGTTTTGTGATGCATTTCCCAAGTCCGCCATAGTAAGTATTAGGATTTGCTTGATAAGAGGCTTTAGGATTAACCATGTTTTAAACCTGTAATTGTTTTGATGGTACACGCTGATTTATTATCTATCCCACACTCTTGCCTTGCATCACCTTTAGTGCAGGTTACCACCTTGTAAACCCTCCGAGCTTATCTTTTTCATGGTTCTTGTATTTTTCTGGTTAAGCGGACTTTTATTGAAGAAGGCATTGTCACCCTTTCTAACCAATTATTCACCCAATCTCCTTAGCCTAACTTGTATGTACTTAATTTTGTGTACATTATTATTTTATCCAAGTTAATTATTGAGTAGAGGTTGCTATTAAGTCTTTTCCTTGTAAATATTGTTTTAGGATGATTTTGATTCATGCTAGTTATTTATTTGCCGGAAGATATGGGGAAGAAATAGTTATGTAAATACCAACATACATTTATTAGATGATCTCCATGTAATTTTGATCCACCTCAAATCGTGGTTCATTAGTTAGATTGTAAATATCAAGCATGTAAAAGCTCAAGTGTAGGGGTACGTGTTATAAATCCCAAGTTTATGTGTATTATTGTTATTCATAAAAAGAGAGAGGAGAAAATAAAAAGAAAAGGATGATGTTTTGAGAGTGTTGTGTAGTGTTTGTATATCTTAATCCCGAGTCTTGGCTTAGCAACCTAACAAAGTGTATTCGTTTAAATAAATTAGACTAACCCCATCCACTCCAAAATCACTTAAAGCCTCCCAAAATGTATACCATCATTTACGTTTCCAATATATGGTATCTTACAACTTACACTCCTACAACCCTTTTAAAAAGACCTCTTAAATGTAATGATAATGCTTGCGGCCTAGCGGTGGAGGATATGATCATTTACCAAGCCTATGATAATTTATATGCTATGACAGGTAATGAGTGTTGATTTTCCATTTCCCCCTTATGTTATAATTTATTATACACCCGAGTGAAAGAGAATCTCAAACACTTATGTGAGGTGCTAGTATATACTTTCCGTGCTATTAATTACGAGGTTTAGAAGGTTATGTTGTAAAATACTTTTAAAGAGTACGTAAAATGACCCCTCATATTGTAATTGTCTAGTTAGAAAAGGTCATTGATTTGAGGACAAGCAAATCTAAGTGTAGGGGTAGTGATGAGGTGTCATTTTATACACTTTTTCGGGGCCGTTTAAACCCCTAAATCGTATCTTTATGCCTAAAATAGGTACTTAATCGTTCCTTTTTAGGTATTTTGCATTTGGAAGAAATATACTTGACTTGGGCTCATTTAGAGAAGAAATGGACAAAACTACGGACCTACACCAACATTGCTCAAGAATTTTTCCTCAGAAGCTGGAGATGGCCTCACAGATTACACGTGACGCCGTCACAACAATATCTAAGACGGCGTCAAAAGATCTCAAGACGACGTCGGATTTTACAACCCAGCCCATTATCTAAAATATTCTTGTCATGACGGCGTCACGATTAAAACGCGACGCCGTCGCAGCGATTTTCCTATATATACAAACCTGAAATTACGATTTTAGGTGTGTAACTTTAGAATAAAAAGAGGGTACGAACCCTAGTTCGTTTAGCAGCTGCTAGGGATGATTTTAGGGTCTCAAAACCCTATTGTAGTTCCTTCAATTCATGTTCTAATCAAGTAAGACTTATTTAATCATTCAATATGTCTTGTTGTGTGATTTTTATCTGTTCTTGCTTTATCTATAACATGCTCGACTAAACCTTCTATTGTGTTTATTTATGATTGTATGAAACCTAGGATGTAGATCTTAGTAGTGTTACTTCTTGTGATGCCACCTGGACAGTTCCCTCATCTACACGTCGGGTCAAGTTCTGCATTCGTTGGTGAATCTTCACCTTGGCTCGTACAGTGTCCTTCGGGGGGGGGGGTGGGGGGGGGGGGGGGGGGGGGGGGGGGGGGGGGGGGGGGGGGGGGGGGGGGGGGGTGAGTCGATTTGTGCTAGAATATTATTCTAGCGGCGAAGGCGTGGTTTGGCCCGACTAAAGTCGTGCGCTCGATAGAGAGGAACCGAATCCCCTACTTTTCACTTGCTCGGAATGATGGGGTAGGGAACCCTTGTGGGGGGCTGATTCGATGGACCTGCCTCGTCCCCTAGGGGAGCAACATGATCGCAGGCGGCACGCGTTCCAGATTCGGTCAGATTCACCGAAGTGCCGTTTGCTGACTCGACGCCCGCTGTTGTTGGCCATTCTTCCAACAAACATCTGATCTCGAAGGAAGAATCCCAATTCTCTAGAGCCCGATGGGCCGGGAGAGGGTCGGAGAGAAAAGACTTCCTCAACCACTCTTATTATATTTCAAATGCTTTTAATATACTTCCTTTGGGGGCCTTGTAATAGTATTCATACTTACCTTACTTGTGCGTTGAATTACAGATTATTAAATAGACGAGTGGGTTCGTGTAATTCGTTCATGATTAGAAAATAAGTAATTGATCATCACATGTGTGACAAAGCAACTACTAGGGAAGCAATCTTGGGAGTTATACATGATAAATAAAATATGCTATTTATTAGTTTGTTATCACCAGTTAGCTTAGTTTATTATTTAGTTTAACAGCTAAAACCGACCACCTCTCCATTATATGATTTTACCTACTTTCATAAAATATAAAAACACAAAAAGAATCTTCCCTCAACCTTTAGAATTCTGTTAGACCGTGATCAAGCCTTCCCAACCTATTTCCATAGAGAACGATAACAACCCCTGGAGTATTTCCTATACCTACTACTAAATAGTTAGGTACTAAGCTAGGGAGTTGTAAACTTCATTGTAGATGTCTTACGATGACCGCATCAGGATGTTGTTTGAATATGATGATCCCTAAGTGGAACGTAGCCCATTAATTGTCAGTTATCCACCCTATAGGGAAATTAGTTTGATGATTGATCTCATGATTTTGGAAGAACTAAATGAAACTTTCGTTAGGAAGGTTAAGCAAACTTAGACGAGATAATATTTTGATTTCAAACTTGGAGGAAACTCTAAGCAAGGACCCGAATCTACTTGGAAAGCATGGACATAGTGAATAGAGAATTTCTTAGAAAATCTCTTGAGACTACAACACGAACTTAGATCGCTTACCAAACACCCGTTAGAGAAAATATTTCCTATCTAATCAACAACACCTTCCGATGAAATATTCGTCACCTTTAGAAGATATCCAAACTAGTACTTAGAGCTAAGCCATATCAGAAAAAAAACCAAAGAAGACCACATTTCGAGAAGCCTAGAGAACAAAGGAGAAATGTTACACCATGCTAAGCACCTACACTTCTTTTCCCACACCACAATGCCAAATGGCGCGGGTTAATTTTCGGGACGGAATTCTATCAAGGGGTTAGACTATGATAACCTGTAACTTTTCCTAAGTCTTAGTATTATAAAATACTATGACAATATGTCTACATATTTCTATTCGTTCAACTTCCTATAAGAAAACGCACAGTTGACTTTTGTTGACTTATTTTACGCCTATAACAGTTTAGGTCTAACTACTGTATGTATCAAATATCTATATAAACGAATACCTTTAGATTCAAATTCCTATTTTCTAAATGACTACGGTCGCATATAACCACTTACCGGGAAATCTTCACGCGCACAGCGAAAAATGTCACGCAACGCGTACCGGCATGACAATAAGTTAAAATTCGACTAAAAATCTCAAATAAGTAAAATGAACTTATTTTAATTGTTATTTGATGGTTTATTAAAAATGTTCACTTAACATGCAAAATTTCGAGTTACGCTTAGAGTTAACGGAAAACGGAGAAAACAACATGAGTTCGACGCTAAAAAGAAACACGAAAACTTTGAGTCAACCTCCTTTAACATTTTTAAGACCTATGGTGTGAATATTCAAAAATTAAGTAAACACTTTTTTACAATCATTAAAAATACAAGTAACTTATGGGTCACATTTTAAATCACGAACAAAAAACGATTAGTCATCTCGACACAAGACAAATCTTCTAGGATCTTTTCCTAGGATACCATAAATGAAATGTACCATAAGGGGATCCACAAGGCATGTTTCTAGGATACTTGTCTAGTGCATGCATCTTATATTGTCTTATTCCATTTCAAATCACACACAGTACACCAAAAACACACACAAACACTCATTCTCTTCCTCTCTTTCTCCTTTTGGCTGGTCAAACATACAAACACACATATTCCAAACATTTTTCCATCTTGATCAAGAATATGAAGGCTTAATCTCATCCTTCTTTTTTTACGGTTTTGATTTAGTAGAGTTGGTATATTAAAAAACAACGCTTGGTGTTGTTTATTAGAGGCAAATCTCATTCAATAATGTTGGAAAAACAAGTCAATTGGTCACGTACTGCTCAAGCAACAAAGTCTAACAGTAATGCTAAAATAGAAAGTCAAGGTACTGCTTGTCTAAAGATCGATGTACTGCCGTGGATAAAGGAATCTTAAAGCATTATTATTTAACTGGTTATGTTAGTAATTATCTGTTTAACAGTTAGTTAATGTTAGTATTGATTGTGTTTATGTCATACAAGGACTGTACATCTATAGAGGTTTCATATATGTTTATAACAGGATCTTAGGAAGATTATTAGCAATATTGAAAAAAACACGAGTTATGGATTATTAGTATTGTATTAGGGATCTGCAAATTTAGGCAGATTCTAAAAGGTTTATAAAGAAATCGTGTTTGAGAAAACTATATGTGTGTTCTTTTAAGCTACTGCAAACTAGATTCCGCAGAGTTTGACAGTATATCAGTGTTTCATTAAGAATATCGTTATACAAGGGGTATCAGTGATTTGTTGAAGAGTCTCTGACTAGAAGAAACTTTTAATTCAATCGAAATCTTTCTAAACTCATATAAAGTTGTCTGAAACAGAAACTATCCACCACTCGTACGTTACTGCACTTAGAATCCCTATTAAATCAAGAAAAGGTGGAATATGACCTATGGTCATGAAGATGCGACAGTATATCGCTATCAATGATCACATATCATGGGACATAATCACAATGGAAATCAAACCAAACTGATCAGCATTCCCCTCAGTGTCTGCACCAAAGACTTCACTTGCTGCTAAACGCAAGAAAGAAACAATGAGAAAGCCCTTAATATACTGCTTTCTGCCTTACCTGATAGATCATCTTCTCTGTTTTCATGATGCTGTTAGATGCATGTTCTTTTTGAAAGCCTTAAAAGCAAGGTTGGAGGAAACGATCTAGCCTCAAAGAAGATGCAAAAGAATCTGTTGAAACAACAATTTGAGACATGTTCTATTTGATCTAGGAAAGAACTAGATTCAGCTACGAAAGGTTTCAGCATATCACTTAGCATGCATTGAATTACATGATGCTTCAGTGTCATTGAGATTGCAAACTTGAAGTTTCTAAAGAAGTCCTACCTCTGTGTGGCATGTGTAGTTGGCTACCATGTTTCGGGGACACCTGGGATTAGACGAGTTCGAATTTGAGGATCCTCTACAATAACTTAAAAGGTTGTATGAGCATGAATTGATGGGTGTCTCAATTCTAACTCTTCAAAACATTGCTTTTCTGTCAACAGAAGTCAAAGCTGTCCTTGTACAAAGTCTGCTGAACCAGCACATATCCCAAATGGAATACTCAAGCTATTCGAGCAAGGTTGCCAACTGCCCCAACTGTGCTTATCACTCAGATGATGAATTCATATGTTCCTTCTTTGCTCAACAAGCATCTTTGCACCTCTAGCTCATGATGATGAAGACCTGCTACATATTGTTGAAGGATGCTTTGGAAGAAATTTGACATAGGTGGCAGGTGGCTATGTTAAACTGCAGGATAAGGAGTTTTGAGGTAGACAGGAAGGACAATTGATCTAAGCCAAGCTGAATGGGATCACTTTTGACCTATAATCAAGATTGAAGTGTTTTAATTGTCAAAAAAGTTGGGTCATTTTTGCTTAGGAAGAGTGTCGGTTTGCTAAGTATCAGAAAACATGATAGCAATTGGTCATCAGGAAAAGAAGACTGTGGCTTTTTGAAGATTCAAACTCAAAAGCCTTAGGTGGCAACAGCAACAATGAAGATATTGATTGGACCAAGGGAATTTGTTGCTGAACCAGTGGGGGAGTGACATATGCTATGTTGGCACTGACTTGGAGTTCTTATTGGCGTGACAAGATGATTGGAGCATTAGAGTTTGTTGCAGAAACATGTGCATTTTGGACAAGATGACTTGTGGGATTTTGACTGGAGCAATAAAGATGTGATACACCAGTCTCTCTAGCTTTAATGGCTACAAACTCAGAGGTACCTTAACTGTTCAAATGTTGTTAAGTCTTATAAACTGTTTGCTTGAAAACTATCAAAAAGAAAGATGTATAATTTTCAAGAGTAGGACTGAAATTCTAGGATTAAAATGAGCTTAGAGTCATTAGAGTCATGCTTTAAAACACATGAAAAGAAATGATAATGCATGGGGTGATAAGTATGAACACAATGCGAATATGCTAAAGTTAAGAGATTTGAAAACTGGATGAAAAACAAAAGGTAATTTGTTTCAAGCCTTAAAATGGATCGAGATTGAATTTCAAAGTATAAACTTGAATCAAAAATGGTTCAAAAATGCTTCAGTACTTCAAAATGATAGTCTAAACAAACAAAGTTTATGTGCCTGTATGTAATGTATAGGGTTTGGGATTGAGTTAGCAATAGTATGGAAATAGTTAACATTTCATTGGGTTGAAACTTGACTGATTATGCGTACGAAAATTTTTCAAAGAGAAATAGGCCTACAAAGCAGTCCTCACCTACAGGTACAATTTTCCACCTTATGGGCAAATGTTCCTTTACTGGGATAGATGTGAATCTAGCATTAGGAATAAAGTTGTTTAATTCAAGAGAAAACAAAATCTTAGTCAACTCAGCTAATGATAGAAATAAAGTATAAATTGATAGATTGGTTGATAGTGATGAGAAGAGATGATGTTTCTGAAAGTTCAAAAAGGTAACTGTTTTTAACTCAGAGATTAGTGAAACATCTTTTGAAAACTATGGTCACCAAAACAGTCAAACTGTTTTGGTCAAGAATCTAGACAAAGGGACTTGGGGAACAAATGGGTGGTAAACTATGTTTTGTATGTATACAGTCCGAATCACTTAATCAGGATTGTAACTACATGAAAGAAACTTCAAACACACCCAAAAATCATAAACATAGGGAACACAGGGTTCAAGGGAAACAGGACCCAGTTTGGAACAAAATCCAAAGAGTGTACCATCAGTCATTTCTCAAGAAAACTCTGGTACCCCTCTCACCAAAGGTGATTCTTTATTCCATCAGCAGTACTTACAAGGGATGGGTTTATACGTACTGCTAGACCAACATCTGACACATACAGTACCTTCAAAAGTACTGCTAGCAGTACCACACGCATAGTACTATTAATTAAAGGTATAGGTAGACCTTATGCATCCAAGGATGGATAACAATTTAGACGGAACCTCTAGATTTTCACTTCATCATAGGTCCTTCTTCACAAGGACTCTCTCATTAGACCTCAACGACCCAAGAAAATTGTTTAAATCTATCTGGTAATAAAGTATAGAAGGAAGTACTGTTTGGATCCAAGCAGTACTTCCACAAACTGTCAAAATAGAGTGCAATTGAAATTACAAACAAACATGGAGACCAAAGGGAACTATCTAGATTCTGTAAATAGGCGAGTAATGGATTTACTCACACTAAAGCCTTTTTGAGTATGTAAATCCATTAGGGGTATCCAAGATCATGTTATGACTTGGGTCCTAAAAGAGTCGAATTCTTGTTAATTGTTTGTACAGGGCAATCCAGAGAAGATCTCAAGGACTATGATATAATTGACAGTGGTTTGATCTGAAGTATGACGGGCGACAAGGACAAGTTGTCTGATTTTAAAGACGTTCAAAGGTGGATTCGTGGCTTTTGGAAATGACTCTAAAGGTGGAAGAATCTCAGGAAAGGACATTAAGACATCAAGCCTTTGATTTTGGAAAGTTAGCTATGTGGAAGAGCTTAAGTTTAATCTCTGATCTGTATCTCAAATCTTGTGTAGAAGCACAATGTTCTTTCAAGATAAAGAAGTTTATCTATTCTCCAAAGTTCAGTTTGTTGATGAAGATCTGGTAATTCTTAGACGCTCCTATGAAAGAATGGTTGTCTCATCCTGGATCTAAAGGATATTATTCCTTGGTGGAATCACTTGTTTGGTTGCAACAGGGCAAACAGAGGTTGAAGCAGTCCTATGGCACAGAAGTCTGGGGAATGTCATCTTCAAAAACATATAAACTAGTGGTTATAGGCTATCTAGTTCGGGGGTTTACCTTCAAAAACATTCAAGCTGATCATCATGTGTGGCATGTAGAATAGGTAACAGCACAGGTATCTTGCAAGAAGATTGAGAAAGATACTGTCAGGAATAACCCTTGAAATTGCTCCATATGGATTTGTCTTGTACATGTTTCAGTTAGAGAGTTAAACAAGTAAAAGTACTGCCTTGGTGGTCACTGATGATGCAGCAATATTCAAGTTGGGTGTTTTTCTTGGCCTACAAGGATGTACATATGATTATGCTTACTGTATGTTGTGGGTTTGGAAAACGGCTAAGCAGCATAAAGTGAAGACCATCAGGTGTGACAATGGAACAGAGTTCTAGAATTCAACTTATGAAATGAGTTTTGTGCTAAGAAAGGAATCCAGAGAGACTATAGATTGCAAGGAACTCCTCAGCATAAATGGTATTGCTTGAATGGAAGATAGTACTCTCATTGAAAGCTGCTGAACTATGTTACAGACTCACTTCTACCTTTTCAATTTTGTGTGAAGCAGTCAATACAGATTGCTATGGGCTTAATAGAGTTTTGGTGACTAAACCTCAAATGAAAGGACTCCTTATGAATTCTTGATGGAGATATCATAACATCAGTTGCATGAGACTTTTGGATGCTCTCTCTCTTGACTTATACATTTAATACTCTAGTCTTTTGGGTAAGTTTGATGGCAAGTAGAAGAAGGTTATTTGTAAGGGATATTTACAAACAGCAAAGGTTTTTAGAGTCTTTAACTAAGGTCACAAGATAGTTCAAGAATGTCTTCATGTAAAACTTTCTTGAGAATCAGGATTAGCAAAGGGAAAAAGGTCCTGATTGGCAGTTTGATCTTGACCTTCTAACACTCCATCAATGAATTTCACTTCTTGTAGGAAAAGATAAACTATGTCTGATTCCAACTGAACAAGGCAATATGTTTGTGGGGGGGAATGTATTGAAGATTTAGTATGACTGCAATTCATTGTTCATACAGCTCAGCCTATGTATCCAGAGGAACGTACTGCTGCAAAAGAAGTTCCATTGTCCTCTGAAGAACAAGCTTTACATGATGAGCTTATGAATTTGATGCATCAAGAATCTCTTGCCAAAGCTCATAATGATGATCAAGAGTTGCTCTTGAAGAGGGAAATAAGATGGGAGGCAATATCTATTGCAAAGGGAAAAGAACATGTCAACAGTACTTTCACTCTAAGTACTGCTAATATACCTCCTCAAAGTACTGGCAATACACCTACAGATTCTGATGATGATACTCCAAAAGATGGTGTTTTCTCTACAAACTCTTTTGATGCTGAGGAAGGTGGAGTAGCTGACTACAACAACATGGATCCTACCATTGATGTTCCCTCTACTCCCACGCTTAGAATTCATAAGATTCATCCTCAAAGTCAAATTTATTGGCAAAAGTACTGCCTGGGGTTAAACAAGAAGGAACAAGCTTCATGACAGTACTTCAAACCAACATCAAGCATTGCTGTCTTTTATTTACAAACAAAACAGAACTAACCACAAAGATGAGCAAACCTGGCCTGGTCGGTTTGCTTGTTTTTATCTCAAGAGGGAACCCAGAATAGTCTATCAGCCTTAGCAGATGTAAAGTTGGGTTGAGGCCTATGCAAGAAGAACTACATCAATTCAAATACAAGAGGTTAAGGTGTTATGTGATCACTTCCAGAAAGGCAAGAGGGTGATTGGAACTAAATGGGTTTTTCGATATCAAGAGAGATGATCGGTGGGGTTACTATTATCAAGAAAAAGCACGCCTTGTTGCACATCGGGGTACAGACAAGAAGAAGGTGGGGATTATGATGAAGTGTTGCACCAGTGGCTAGAATTGGGTGTCTATTGTACATCTTTATAGGTCTTTGATTGGTGTCTCATGTACTTAAAACTTGCTTCAAGACCAGGACATCAATGTTTGCTTATATATGTTTTGTCTGTGTGCAGTTTCAGTCACTCCAAAGGTTTCTCATCGATGTGGTCAAATGGATCTTTAGGTACATCAAAATTCAACCTAATTTGGGCTTTATGGTTTCATATAGACTCTCACTTTTAACTTAGAAGACTTTATTCGATAGTGTACTATGCTGGGACTATCAGGATAGACGAATCAACGTCCGGGAGGATGTCGTATTTGCAAGAAGTACTAGTTTCTTGCAAGCAAGAAACACAATTGTGGCTATATCTTCTTCAGAAGAAGAAGATGTAGCTGCTGAACGTTGTTGTGCTGAGGTATTTGGATGCAAAATTCAATTACTTGATTATGGATTTAACTTCATGATTGCAAACACTGAAATCCATTTTGACATATGAAAGCACATTTGTACTTTTTGTGAACGAATCTGTTTTTCACTCAAAGACAAGATTATGAAGATTCGTATCATTCTAATCGTGATTGTTTGAGCCTAAGGCTCATTTAATGTGGTCAAGGTTCATACTGATGACAATGTAGCTGATTTACTCACCAACGGCTTTGGATTTTGGCAAAGATTTAACTTTTGGTGGTAACATTTGGATGATTGAACCCATAGCTATCTTTGAGGGTAGGATCACATATAAGTACGGTGATTCAAGTAAAGTACTGTTTTGGGTTTGATGGATTTTTGGAGCACTCTAGTACCTTTGAGGGGGAGGATATGCCCCAGATTTTTTCATGAGGTTTGATGATTTGAGGATAGTTTGCAAGGGTTGAAGGGTTTGTAGTTGAAATTTTGGAGTGGACATCTTTTTAAGTAGAAAGTACTGCTAAGCCATCTCAAAGTTCTGCCTGCCTTAGAAAGTACTGCTTAGAACAAAAATCGTACTGTTTCTATAGTTCGGTCAACGGTCAAAACGTACATTTTTGCGCTAAAAAGTTATTCACAACGGTAACTCATGGTTATCCAACACAAACTATAAATACTCAATGAATTGCAGGTTTCTCTCACTTTACTTACTTTCATTTTCATAAATGTTTAACTTCCATCTCCGACGCACATCACATATTCTTCTCAAATGGCAAATATTCGTACTTGTAAACAAGCACACATGATAGCTGTGTGTGGAAAAAGACGGCTACAGAAAGCTGTTTTTATTCAAATCATCGAACTTTCACTGTGCTCAATTTAACTATTCGTTGTTGGTTTGTCCTGACCTTATTTGGTCCATGGCTTCAAACAATTTTTGGGCTACCGCTTCTCTCCAAGTTAGCAATGACGTACCTCACATCCGCGCCAAGGTAGCTGGCAAGGAAGATTTGATTTCATGAAGCAACATTAGAGCTGACAATACTCTTTGATGATGAAAATGGAGTTTGATTGCTTTCATAAGCCAAGTTATTTGGGGATTTGCTCAGAGATATTGGCTACGAGTGGTACTTTAACACCTCACTTTCTCTAAACCTTATTTAGACCACTGTGGAAGTATTTTGTTTCATGTCTTACTCCACTGTTTTAGTCTAGAGAACTTCATTTGGGAACAATTTGGGACATAACAATGCCTCTGCTTCTTGTAGGTCTAGCCACAATACCAAAAGTTTAATTTATCCTTTGATGATTCTATACCGGGATGCTAGGACATATTTCAAATGTACACCTTTTATTAGGTATCCCTAGGTTCGTTCAATTGTTTTTGACAAGCAGTTGGGAGTAGAAGACTCAGGACTTTATAACACATCCGTTTCATTCCTTCTAAGGTTTACATTTTGTGCATTTAATTTTCGTGCTATTTCATTGTTTCTTTAATTCTTGCTATTACATTTGTAGTGTAATCAACAAATCAATTATCCTTTACTATTCTAAACTCGTATCCGAATCATTCTTAAATTCTCAATTCACGATTTCGTTGGGACACGACCCGAGTTGTACAATACTTCCCGGATAAAAATATACGAATTGTGTTTTCCTTTGTGAGACTTTTACCTTTATATTTCTCTTGGTTGAGAAGTGTTTTGGAAAGAATTCTTACAAGATTAATAACTCTTTACGTATATAAATTTGATTATTACACACCATGCTTCTATTCCTAACTCTCCCAATGATTATACTCCCACAGATGCGTCTCAAACATCTGGAGGAGATGAGGGACTTTTAGATATATATGCTTTGAACAGGGAAGTTAAGAGACTCAAGAAGCAAACCCTTTCTCAAGCTAAACAGATTCTCAAGCTCAAGGCCAAGCTCAAGAAACTGTCTAAATTCGTACAGCCAGTGGTCAAGCATCATGCTTTTTGGGTAGAACGTCAGAATCTTAAGAAGCAAAAGAGACGAAGAAAGAAGCAAAAGAAGAAAGTGTCTTCAGTCAAAATAGGGAGGAATAAGGAAGAAGGAACTTTGTCTGAAGAGCACAATGTTCAAGAAGAAGATACAGCACATCCTTTCTTTGATGATATTATTGATAAAGAT
>BQNB010097500.1:13760-25372 GCA_026074375.1 Tanacetum coccineum | reverse complement strand
TTCTTATTTTTTATCATATTTTAGACTTTTATAAAGTAGAAAATCATTTTTTGGAATTTTTAGGGATTAATTTGCTATTTTCTAGGATTTTTAATAGATTAAATTAGTTTTTAATTCATAAAAAATTATTAAAAAGCCAAAAAATTATAAATCTTTTTTTAGAAAATTTTCTTTTGTCATATTTGAGGTTCGCATGCATTAAAATCTCTTGTAGGGTTTTAACTTGAATTAGTTTATAATTTAGCGTGTTTTTAGGATCCCAGTTTTGCATTTTTAGTTAATTTAGTGTTGCTTAGTTAATTTTAGTGTAAAGTGCATCAATTTTCTCGTAGTTTTAGAAAACCAATCCCAAATTTGTTCCATTCAAGCATCAATTCTCTAAATGACTCTCGGCTTTCAATTGCATTCCTCGTTGGGGATAACGACCCGGGAATCATACTCTCGGATTACTATAATTGTGATTTTTTTGATTCTTACCCTTATTATATATTTATATATTTATAAGTATATATTTAGTTTATATTTATATTTATATTTTATATAGGTACAGTCAAGCTTGATCAATAATCAATGGTGTGAGCTTTATGCGGGTTTAGGTTAATTGTGACAGGATTAACTTGCGACAAACCTCGAGTCTAGGGAGAATATCCACCTAACTTTGGAATAATATACCACCAACGAATTAATACAATCAGTGCACGAATAGACAATCAAGGCATGTTATTTGATTAAACTGGCTAATATGTTTTCCTCACATTGGATTGCTTCCCAATCTTTTGTTAATCATTTGTGTGCGTTATTTGTCATCACCTTAGTATAATTAGAACTAAACTCGTGCCAGTCTCTCAGGCTGAAAACCCTCCTTTGTGTTAGTTTAGGTTTAATTAGATTTAATTAGAATAATTAGGTTAGATTAGTACTAAACCTAGATAAATAAAATACCAGTAGAATTAAGAGTTAACTTCCACTCTCAGTGTTTGACACCCTACTTACCAATGAAGCTACATCTGATCGGGTACACTGCTCGTCAGTATTGTTTTTATGTATAGTCGGCTAAATATAAATGTATAACTTAAAAACATAAATAACAATCTACACGACGACACATCATGGGCGCATTTATTTGAGGTAGTACTTGGGTGTTTTGGCAAAACATCGGATTTCGAGACAAATCTAAAATACTAAGATTTACACAACACGTTAAGGCTTCGGTGTCATGAGCTTAGGGCAATCGTATATACTTTTTATGATATTGTATGTGTTACAATAGTCATACACACTCGGAAATGTTGTGGTTCACACTATTTTTATTGAACGTCACTGATTACTAAATACTTTTCATGCTCCTCTTAGTTAAACAATAGTCACTAAACTCTTTTGGTCCTCGTAAATACTTTACTTAAACATATGTACTCGCCAACTTTATGTTGACATTTTAGCATGTTTTTCTCAGGTCTTTAGTTGCATGGCTAGCATTTGGAGTTGCATCCCGAGAGTCTTTTCGTGCATGACTTTGATCATTTATCTATCTTTCAAACAATTTACTACTTTGTGTTGAATCTATTAAATGTACTTGATTGAAAACTTAGTTTATTTTAATGTAACAAATGATCAACTTTTTAAGCGTCCATTTAGTGGTCGTTCTCTCATACCTTGTGTTGTGTATATTATGAAGTCACGCCCTCGGTTACCTATTTCGCTGCGACATATTTTGGGGGTGTGAAATTAGGGATGGATTCTGAGGGCGGAATACCGTAGGTAGTAACTCTTATTTGTGAGCGTCGAGCTTTGTTGAAAGTCAGTGGAGTTAATTGTAATACGGTTTCTAATCCACCATAAGGATTATACTATGAATTGTATAGGTGTTATGGATTTGCAACTGGACGTACGAAAGGACTAAACCCCCCTTCCCGAACCAGTATATATAATGGTGTCTCTTTTTCTCTCTATCTACTTATTGTTCTCATTGCAAAGTAGATCAGTACACCACTCGGCTCTTTCAAGACTTAAAGTTTTATAAACTTAGAAGAAGTCAAGAAAACCATATTCACCCCCCCCCCCTCTACGGTTCTACAGCCACATATTATTTTCATATCCTAGCACTAGTGTAGTAGCATTGTCCTCGTAGTTTTAATATTTGTCCTATCAGTCTTCTAGTTTAATCATTGGACAATTACACCTCTTAAGTTGTCATCTTTCTTTGTATTTAAAATCATGAAATAAAATCAAAGATACAAAATTATTATATAAGAAAATTGTTGTTTATTCTCACCCTAAGAGAATAATCTATATATTTTATTTCAAGCTATGACTTAGACCAATCACACTTCTATCTCTTTTCTAAAAAAACTACATATCTCAATTACTTTAAACCGTTAACCTATGTGAATTACACATTCCCGACGAGCATTTAATTATGTTTCAATAGAGGGACACTTTCATATACTTTCGACAAACTTTTTTTGTTGATTTTTTTGTTTTCTTTGATTTTTTTGGGTACAGTATTTTGCTTCATATATCAAATGTGATATAACACTAATATGTACATTCGAACACTCAACATGCTGTCGCAAAATGGGTATAAATATTTGTCTAGATCTCCAAGTGATTCATCATTCTAATATTCAATAATACACATCCTGAACTTTTCAACCATATATATCACACATAAATTATAAATCTTTAAATTAATACAGTTTAATAATAGAAGTTGAAGAAAATAAAAGAATTTTTTTAATAGTCAAACCAACTTGATGTATCACATGTGATATAACACTTCTGTAAGTGCTAACACTTAACATGATGTCGTAAAATGATCATAAGTATTTGCATACAACTAAAAAGTTTAACTGTTTTTTATTAAAAATACACATACTTAATTTTTAAACATATATCAAATATAGTATTTGAACCTGTAGATAAATATGATTTATTCATAAAGTTAGAAAAAATAGAAGAAAAAAGGAATTGATATTAAAACTTGTTTGATCTATCACATATGATATAACACTAACACAGAAGTTCGAACAATCAACTTGTTAAAATAAAATTGGCATAAATATTTGTATAAAACTACAAGAGATTAACCATTTTTTGTACTCAAAAATAATACTTATGTCCATTTTACGGCAACTGTTCGGTCTTCAAATCTACGAATAAGTGTTATATCACATGTGATATATCAAGCGAGTTTGAATATAAAAAAATAATATATTCTCCAACTTTTATGAATAGATTGTATTGTTTGAAAGTTCAAAAATTATGTGTGATATATGGTTGGAAATCTAATGATTCGCATTTTTAAATGCAAAAAACGGTGAATCATTTGGAGTTCTACACAAATACTTGTGCCAATTTTACGACGGCATATTAGGTGTTCAAACTTACAAATTAGTGCTATATCACATGTTATATATTATGCAGACTTCTTTATTAAAAAAATGTTGTTTAAGGTATATGAAAGTGTCACTCTATTGAAAGTTAAATAAATAGTTATCATAATTGTGTAATTTGTTTTGCGTAACAATTAACGACTTTTGAGATATGTATATTTTAAATATGGATATTATTTAAAGAAAATGGTGGTAAGAATGGAAATAAGTGCTCTATTTTAGTTAAAAATGAGTTTAAAATTGGTGTTTTAAATTTTAAATTTTTGTATAATTTATATGACTACTCACCTTTACCTTATAAACCTAGATAACATATTCCTAAAATAAATTTGTTCATTTTAAGGATTAGCAAGCTATTTTGGTATCATACCGGCACCGTTTTTTAAGTATCGTATTTTTTCTTGACCAAAATATATAGTCTCGATCTCGCAACCAAGGGATATACCGGTACCAGGTTTAGAAAACCGATGCTATAATAAAACGAGTACCATTTTAGAATAGAACATGAATATCCAAATGGAGCTCCTGTAGTTTTGGAACACGACACAAAAGCTGAAAGATACTTGAAGTTGTGATCATCGTCATATATTCAAGCACAAACAATTTCAAAGATAGGAAATTAATATTTCCAAGTTTTGCAATTTCACATAGTTTCACTTTCCTTTCAGTATTAAAATTTATAATTTTCATAGTCTCAAGCAGGGGCGGATCCACATTACAACTAGTAGGGGGACATTCCCCCAACCAAGTTCTTACGGGATACGCAAAACATATAGGATTAAAAGTTAATTTAATGGCAAATAAGCCTAGCGCCCCCACCTAAAAATTTCGAGTGCCCTCGTTGTTTCAGGTTGCCAACAATCAGAGTAGTCTATAATGTCAAAAAAGTGTTTTCTGATGGTTTTTGTTAGCTGTTAATTAGTTGTCATTAGTTGTCTAATAGTTGTCCTTATCTTGTGTATGAGGTGTATCCTAATCTCGTATGAGTTGTGTCCTAATCTCCTTGTAATCTATAAATACCTACCATGTGTTGAGGAATGAGATACAAAACACATTACCTTTTTATCATTATCTTGTGTATGAGGTGTATCCCAATCTTATATGAGTTGTATCTTAATCTCCTTGTAATCTATAAATACAGCTCTGATACCATGTAATAAGTTCCTTTTTTTAGATGATAGAAGCGGCTCATGGTGGCCGACAACTATATTTTAAGAATGGTGATTTATAGGGTTTGACAGGGTGGTATTAAGGCAGCGGCTCATGGTGGCCGACTAGGTCCCGGATATAACCTGTTTATGATACCATGTCAGAAGATGAAACTTTGTGTGTCCCTTCCATTAATCATAAATTACAATTTATAGGGGTACAAGGATAAATGGATAGACACTAATCAATGATTGACTAGATAATGATTGACAACTAATAAGAGACACATGGGATAAGAATGACAGCTAATATGTTAGCTGTCAATTAGTTATCATTAGTTGTCTAATAGTTGTCCTTATCTTGTGTATGAGGTGTATCCCAATATCATATGAGTTGTATCCTAATCTCCTTGTAATCTATAAATACCAACCATGTGTTGAGGAATGAGATACAAAACACATTACCCTTTTATCATTCTACATGGTATCAATGGTTACGATCCAAACCCAAAAATACTAAACCTTCATCACAAAAATAGTTATCCTATCCCATCTCCACAAACATAACTAGACTCGAAACACAAAACAGAAATGATCTCAGTTAAGAAAAACACAAAACATGTCGAAACCTTACCGAGACCCTCCAAAGGATCTTGAAGCGGCAAGTATCTTGAGTTCTTCATAGATTATAGCTTTGTTTTGGTTTGGTTTTTCTTTAAGATTTTTAGTTGGTTGTTCTTTAAGATTCAGTTTTGGTGTTTGTGGCTGACATCTATTGATATCTGAGTCAATATGGATTAAATATGGTTGGGATATACAAGAATGAAATATAAGAGTGAAATTTCAATTGTTTGGGTGAAAAGAGGTTGATGGAGGCGTGATGAGGTTTGTGGGGTTTATGTGTTATGTGTGTGCTTTTTTTAGTATTTAAGTATGAGATTTTTCATGAGAGGGTTTGTGTGGGAATACACAAAAGAATATGATAGGCACACTAGTAGAGTTATCTTCGTCGGACCATTTGACAGCCAGCAAAAAAAATATTTTATTTTATTTTTATTATATCTATGAGAAAATCCTTTGAATTATTCTCCGTTTTAGTGATACTTTGAATTATCCCGTAATTTGTGTTGGTGAGAATACTTTGAATTATTCTCCGTTATAAGGATATTTTGAATTATCCCGTAATTTGTGTTGGTGATTTGTGCTAAGGTCACAAATCCGCACGACTGTTATTTTTCTCTTTTTTAGTTTTCTACTACAGTCTGAGCTTTCGGGATTTCGCCGCTCGGACTGCAGGGGAGTGTTAGTTGTCAATTAGTTGTCTAATAGTTGTCCTTATCTTGTGTATGGGGTGTATCCCAATCTCGTATGAGTTGTATCCTAATCTCCTTGTAATCTATAAATACCAACCATGTGTTGTGGAATGAGATACAAAACACATTACCCTTTTATCATTCTACATGGTATCAGGCTAGAAAGATCCTTAAAACACCAAAAACCTTAACCTTTATCACAAAATAGTTTTCCTCCGGTCATCGGCAACTCGATGATGATTTAGAGGGATCCCAAACGTACCTTTTCCTATTATCTTATTAGCTGTAATACAAATAAATCAAGTAACTCGTATGCTTGGCCCCCTTGAAAATATCGATATCTCCCCGGAACGGCACTAGTTGAAATCGCAAGTCATCAATCAACAAAATTTATCTTTTACTTTTTGTTTTAACATCGGAGATCATTGTCATTTTTCAAAAATAGTTGGTTGATAAATTGTCGCTCCTACCTAAAGGTAAAAAGCCATGACGTAAAAAATAAACGTTACGCAAAAGAAGAAGCCGCAAGCAATAAACCACTATGCCACTAAACACAATTATGTTTCCGCTCAAATAAACAACGAAGAAAATGATAGAAGAAGAAGAGGCTTTCAACTTATATTCCAGTTTATCCGTCAAGAAGCCTCCCGTTCAAACTGCGGGGGAGTATTAGATGTCATTCTTATCCCATGTGTCTCTCATTAGTTGTCAGTCATGATTAGCCTAGTTGTCAATCATTATCTAATCAATCATTGATTAGTGTCTATCCATATATCCTTGTACCCCTATAAATTTTAATTTATGATTAATGGAATGGACACACAAAGTTTCATCTTCTTACATGGTATCATGAGCAGGTTATATCCGGGACCTAGTCGGCCACCATGAGCCGCTGCCTCAATACCACCCTGTCAAACCCTATAAATCACCATTATCAAAATATAGTTGTCGGCCACCATGAGCCGCTTCTATCATTTCTAAAAAGAATCAAAGATCTCTATCTTCATTCTCAAAACCTAACTGTCGGCCGTCATGAGCCGCTTCTATCCTCTCCATCATCCAATTTCCATGTTTGTCACCATAAACAAACGAATATCCTCTCTATCATCCAGTTTTCATGTTTTTCTCCATAAACAAGCGAGTATCCTCTCAATATCATACAAAACAAAAACAAAAAAAACTAGATGATGGGGAGGATAGAAGCGAATGATGGAGAGGATATTCGTTTGTTTACAGTGACCAACGTGGAAATTGGATGATGGAGAGGATAGAAGCGGCTCATGACGGCCGACAGTTAGTTTTTGAGAATGATGATAGAGATATTTGATTCTTTTTAAAGATGATAGAAGCGGATCATGGTGGTCGACAACTATATTTTGAGAATGATGATTTATAGGGTTTGACAGGGTGGTATTGAGGCAGTGGCTCATGGTGGCCGACTAGGTCCCGGATATAACCTGTTCATGATACCATGTAAGAAGATGAAACTTTGTGTGTCGATTCCATTAATCATAAATTACAATTTATAAGGGTACAAGGATAAATGGATAGACACTAATCAATGATTGTTAAAATAATGATTGATAACTAGGCTAATCATGATTGACAATTAATGAGAGACACTTGGGATAAGAATGACAACTAACAGTTTTGACCTTCATGTTTTGTGTTATTTGTCTCATTTTTTTACTCTTTATAACATAATTTTAACATAATTTCATCATAATACTGTTAATAAATATAGGTATCTAATTTGTAATTGCCAATCAATTTTAATATATATATATATATATATATAAGACACTTAAGTTTTATCTAGTGTTAATTGCATTGAAAACTTTGTAGCAAAACATTGTGTTCATAATTTATTAACCCGACCCGATTTATATAAATTACACAAAAAATTACAAGATAATAAACTCTTATTGTTGCTCGTTGCCCCCCGTAATGTATTTTCTGACTCCGCTATACTGGGTCTCGAGTATAGGGACATTAGTGGAACTTCTTAAATGAATGTCTCAAATGTTTACAAAAAGACAAGTCTAAGCTCAAAGTACTCAAGGATAATTTCAGAAGAGGCATACTCTTTAATCGATCTAAATTGGTTTTCCGTCTGATACTTTAATCGGTACTAAAATCGGGATTTTCCGTCTTGATACCGTACCAATTTTTAGTGGTACCGAAATTTTTTAAGCGAATTTTGTGGTACCGATACCGTACCGGATAGTGAGAACCAGTACCGATACGGGTCGAAATCGTACAGTTCCGTACCATACCAATTTTTTGGTTCCTAAGCTCATCCATAGTTCACTCCTGCATAACATGCAACACAATCACACATTAATTTGGATAATGCAAATCAAAAATCTATATTTATATCTATACTATATTATAAAGGCATTTAGAACATTTTATTTTTTTAAAAGTCTTAAAAATTCAAACTTTAAAACTTACTGATTGACGAAAAATATACAAGTAATAATAAAATATAATATGAATAGAAAATTCCCAAACTAGCCTTGAACACAAAGGTCGTAAGGAAAAGTCTCACAATTATATATAATAATACGTATATTTACCGGTAGGTGATTACCGGGTCGTTTTCCCGAAGATTTATGAAATTGAGACCACGCTTGTTGTTTGGACAATGATTTGAATTGATTCAAAGATGGTTTGTTTCCTAAATTCCTAAAAGTGAGCAAATTAAAGGACAATTAAACTTAACTTTAACAACGGGAAATTAAACTCTAACTAAAAACGCAAAACATGAACCCTAAATGGTAATTAAAAACCTTAAATTTTCAAAATTAAACCTAAAATGAATTTTTATTTTTAAATAGACTCTAATTGACTAAAAAGTAAGTTTAAAGAAAACTAGAACAAAAACGGAATTGAAATGAGCTTAAAAACAGGAAAAACGAGAACGGAAACGAATCCTGTTCTTTAAAAATTGAAATTTTGCAAATTATACCCTACGGAATAAAAACTAATTTTCCTAGAAACTATATGATAAATAAAACATTTCTAAAAAAGAATTATATTTTTTTGATTATTTTTCTATTTTTTATGATTTTTTAAAGTTTTTAACAAAAATAAATGTTTAAAAATACTAAACTAAATATAAAAATCCTAGAAAAATTATAGAAAATAGCTTGAACTAATAGGAACGTAGGAAAAATAAGCTTGGTTACACAGCTTATCAAATAAGCTACAAAATAAGCTTAAACAGCTTATTAAACTAATAGAGTAAAACGTATACAAATATTAAATGTTGTGAAGCTATAACGAAAAAGACCCCAGGACATGTTGGTAGTGAGTGTGTGGTGTTGTGTTGCTATAAAGGTCGAGGATGTTGAGGTTGGGGGTTCGAGCCTTGCTCACCCCCGATTTCCATCTTCCCTTTTTTTGAAAACTTATAAAAGCAAAGTTGTAGAAAACCTGAAAACAAACAACTTTAATAAAAGAAATTATTTTTGAAAATCACTAAATAAGCTGAAAACTGGCTTATAAGACAGAAAAACTCTTAAAACTATTTTTTTTTACTTTTTTGGCTTTTTATCTAAAATTGACAACTTAAAAAGCTAACAATAAGCTAAAAGCTAGGAAAGCAAACTATAAGCAAACTATATTAAAACTAATAAGCTAGTTTAAACAAGAAAATAAGCAAAAGGAAAGGAAATAAGCAGATTAAGCACTTAAAATTAAACTGTAAACCAAACAGACCTTAAGCTACTTTAAGGCTTAAATTTAAACTAGCAAATAAGGACTTAAGACAAAATGGCTTATAGAAGATTAAACCTTGACCTACTAGCTACTCAAAAATACTTTTGAAAAGAAATTTGGAAATCAATAGCTTAAAGAAAAAGGTGCTTGAAAACAGATAGAAAACTCAGCACTTGCTGAATTTTCTTTTTGATTTGAAAGGACAACAGCTACTTTTGAGCTTAAAATTAGATTATCAAATGAGCTTTTTAATGCAAACAAAATTGAAATAGATTAACTATAACCCTAGATCTACTTGTATTCCAAAAATTAAGACCTAAGAACTAAAATTACCTACTGAAAATTGATGTTGAAAATGGCTGTTTGCAATATTATCCTCTGATGCAATTGGCACTCAAATGACAGAAACTTATAAACCAACAAGCAGGTTAAAAACTTGACTATAACACTTATAAAACACTTAACCAAGAACAGATAAGGAAAAAATAACAACTATAATTAACTTTGAGCTAAAAATACTTAAGAGACATAAGCTTATGCTAACAGATGCTAGAAATTACTTACTATTATGATGAAAAACTGAATTAAACCTATTAAAGCCTTAAATTCCCTTTTTATAAACCTCAAAATGAAAATTTAAATCAAATTAAGGGAACAAGAGGCTCTTAGCAGTACTAACCAAGGTTAGTACTGCCTTGTCCCAAACACTCCCTTAAATCACTTAAACCCATTTTCAACTTATAAAATTTAGATTCAAAGCACAAATAACAAATACCAGACAGTAATCAGCTAAAAACAAACTTAATGAACATGTTTTCATAAACAAATAAGTAGTAACAATAAGCTTTTGACTAATGCTACTATTTTTGAATTTTTCAACTAATTAAGAACAAAAATATGAATAATAAGATTCAAACTATCAAATGAACTAGATAAGCAACAAATGACAATAATAAGTAGTAATAAGCCAGTCTACACTATAATAAGCAAGTATTAAGCAGAATTAAGCTTAAAGCATATATGAAGCTAAAAATGGTAAGGGAGTATGTACCTTATTCCCTTGCTCTAAACAGAGAACAATCATAAACCTAACAAGCTCTAATCCTACCCAGCTTATTGAATAAGCAATCTAACACCCATAAGCTCTTCCAGATTTAACTTATCATCCAAAAGCTCAAAATCTATTTAGCAAAAGGTATTTATCTGATTTTAAGAGTTTAAATAGATTAGATGCTTATTATGAGCTCAATTTGAGCTTAGAGACTCAAAGAGCTAATGAGAGCTTATGAAGAGCTTTTGAAAGAGTTAGCAAAAAGCAGTTGGAATTTTAAAAGCTTTGAAGTAAAAACAGATTGTGAAAACTGAAATTTTAATTTTATTAATATTCAAAACAGATTACAAGACTTAAAAATTGAAATTACAAGAGCTTAAAAAGGAAATTACATTTTAAATGAAAAAATTACATAAGCTACTTAACTAAAAAAAATACAGGGGAAAGGAGATTCTATGTGTGTGAATGAGGAGCTCTATTTATAGCCTTGAAGAGATGCTTCTAGGACCCAAATTCTGTTAAACGCTCCCCTTAATCCTGGCCCTTCCTTCATCTCTAATCATTGGATCTCAACTCTTGTCCGTTGGATTAATTGAGTGAGCACACGGATTGCCAACATGGCATTCCGTATGTCAGGCTCATTGTACTTTTTTTACACTAACTTTAGTGTAAAAATCTATTTCCCCGTGTGTTTCTTTCATGACACGCGTGTCATTCCTTGTGGGTTTCCACCAATGAGAGCATTTTGTGACGTCTTCTTTTGCCAGGTTGGAACTTAGCACTTGAATTGCATAGCTACATCCTCAATTTTCATTTACCCTTTA
Organism: Tanacetum coccineum; assembly: GCA_026074375.1. Taxonomy (NCBI): domain Eukaryota; kingdom Viridiplantae; phylum Streptophyta; class Magnoliopsida; order Asterales; family Asteraceae; genus Tanacetum; species Tanacetum coccineum. Next base: position 13,921 of record BQNB010097500.1, on the reverse strand, counting down.
TTTTGAGCCCGAGGTAAAATGGAGAAGAAGATAAACAGTAACAACAACATTTCGCGCCCCTTTTTATTAACTTTTGTATATGTTTTGTTGATCCCACGCCTTGATCGATTCTTTAGTATATAAAGAGTTTGTTACCTTGGAAGATTCCAAAATAACAAAGA
>BQNB010097500.1:837-11615 GCA_026074375.1 Tanacetum coccineum | reverse complement strand
AGTAAAATTAATTAAAACCACTGCATGACTATGCGACAAGTTACAAAATATTACCCAATAGTTTTTTATAGAGCAATAAATTTAAAAAAATCGTTCAATTGTTGTGTCGATGTCATGATTTTGTTATCTGTGGATTTATATAGGTTGTTTTGAAAGGTAAAGCCTACAACATGTTTTTTCTAGGAAGAAATATCATGAAATGTTGATGTTATGTGTGGTAAACGACTATTCTGCTTTTTTTTGCGTGTCATTGGAGATTTGTGCTTGGTTGTTTAAGTCTTCATTTACCTTTCAAAATATTATAAGTGTGTCGTTCAAATCTTGCACCGGATCGTTTAAGGGCGTGCCTGTATTTTAAAATAATTATGTGACGGATAGTTTTATGATGTTATGGTTTACAGCATTTGCTGCCGATGTTTGGTTCTTTTTTTTATAATAATGTTGTACACGTTCAGTGGTATATGTGCGGTTGTTTGCATAATTATCATTCCACCCAAAGCAAAGAAGCTTGTCCCCGAAACATAAACATTATTCATTAAAATTTATACCATTACAAATTCATGTGTTTTTGTAGTTTCATATGTTTACAAAATATGGATTACGGCTCTCATTTCTCATGGTACATTTTATCACAATATAATGCAAATCGGGAGGTAGTAAAGTCACGCAATTCTCATAACACTTATGGTTAATTTGATTTCCTTATTTACATGCATATGAGAGGTATGGGAAAAGAGTGTCTTCATTACCATTGAGAGTTCAAGTATATTAAAAAAGAAGCTTCATATGAGACCAGTTCGTGAGTTATAACTGAGTTTTATGGACTTTCTTGATGACATGGTGACCAAAGATGACTAGATACACTATAATTTTGAAGTTTTTTATATGCTAGAATTCTATGATTTGTTTGATGTTGGATGAACAATGATACTTATTTCACGTGATGTATACTTTAATTCATTCACATTTTCAAATTTAAAATTAATGTTATATCCATAGCATGTTGTCATGATTTATTTATATGTAATAAACTCATAAAGATCGCCTGCCTATCGGGCAGGTCATGATACTAGTATAATATAATAAAAGATCGGTTTAGTTGTCATTAGTGTGATGGTTTTTTTTATTATCATTTTCAAAAAATTTAAGATTTATTATTGTGTCACATGTCATCTATTTTTATGGTAATTTGTTCTATATATTTCACTTATTTTTATGATTTATATAATGTTTAAGATGATAAACTCAAAGTTATGTCTCAAATGGTCGCTTATTTACTTATCTTTATGAATTCTTAGGTAAGAGTGATGTTATTTAGGCCTACAATCTATGCCTAACAACATGCCTAATACATAAATCACTTGTACATTTGTATTATGCATTTTCTCTCTCCAAATTACCACCAATCACTTTTTCAAATCCACCAATCAAAATATTAGGCACACAAGTAGGCATACTAATTAGGCATAAGAATCATTTTTCCTTAGGTAATATTTTATTTGCACGCATCAGTGACTAGGAGAGCTTCGGGTACCCTAAGTCTTCCCGTGCGTTTTACCCTAAAACGTCACCCGACGGGCACCAAGTTCACACTGTGGTTTACCAAATCCCTTTCGTATATAGAAATGATAGTAACCTTGTTACGCCGAGCCCCGAAATGGGTCCAAATGTCACGCTTAGGGAACCAAAACATATGCAAGTGGAAGACTTTACTAATAAAATGGGTTGGCCAAATTTCACCAATCACTAAGGAAATCCAAAGTCTATAACATAAAGGTCTTCTATGATAACAAGGGATCCAAAATCCAACTTCTAAACAACTTATAATGTAGACGTGATATGCTAGTTGCCTGAAAATGGTCCAATATGAGCTCATATTCACTCTTCACTCGTATCCCAAATTCTCTTGGTTACTTGCCGCGGGGAAAAGAAATGAAGCTGAGCTAAATAGCTTAGTTAACACATATATAAAAACATGGATAGATCAAGTAGGCATAAGTAAACGAAATAGAATCACTAAAACCAGGGTAATAAAAGATCTCAAGTATTATAAGAGCTGAACGGAGTAGGTAGCCAAGCGAAACTTACAGCGAAACGAAACATATAGAATTGGCCAGCGAAACGAAACGTATATGTCTAACGCATGCAACATGCTAAGACCAAACAACCAAACATACATTATTTCATATCATATCGAATTGTACATAGGAGCTCACTCCAGATGTACCTTACAGAATGTGAAATGGGGGTGTTGGCACCACACTAATCCATTCATCAAAACTAAATTGAACAAAGTAACTATGATGCATCCATACGCTCCCTACAAATCAAAATCATTTATGGCAAAGTAAATAATAGATCACACAAATATGAGAACGCCGTGGACTAATCACACCGCCACAGATAGTGTCATGCTATTGGTGCCTCAATAACGTGGCCATGATACCTCCGTGGCTAGTCAATAGCTCGGGCATAGGAACAAAAGAAAGGGTTCATATAGCACATCAAAACAGACATAATATGTCAACAAAAGGGAATGTCTGAACAAAACAAATAAGTTCATATCATGGCAATGTGAAATGAAGCATGTGTCAAACGAGTTCAAGGGGTTCAATGGAATTATCAAATACGGTAGAAAACGAATATTAAATCAAATAATATGAAACATATATATGCTTGCAAAGGTGAAAATAGATACGGATCGAATGTCATGAGAATCATTAAAAGAAAGGATAGAATATATATACCGATAAGAAACGCAAGTGAAAGAAACCAACAAAACGTACGAACGACCAAGGAAGTACATATCAAATAACAATACGTATCAAGAACGATAAATGAGGAAAATAGACTCTTTGTACCAATAATCAATGCGAACGGAATAACCAAGGAAGCGTAGATATAATGCAAGTGAAAGAACTAAGAGGAACACGAATAGTAAAGAGGTTATGCCGAGTATGATATTTTACGAACAAATAATACTCAAAATGAAAGATTAAATATTTTTACGAACAAATAAGCAAACGACTAATGATCAATGCCAACGAAAGAATCGATGGATCATAACAATAGTAAATAGAAGATGTAAGAGTATCCGTACTAATATTTACAAACAATGAAAGCTTAAGAATAAGGAGTAGATATATCAGCCAACTCTTAACGCTAAACAACCTCCAAACTTATTTACCGGTCCAACGATCTACACAGATATACCGACTACAAATTAATAACGAGCCAACTACTTAGTGGTTTAGTCTTTCCGTTTAAACTCATTTTTATCCTACAAGTATTTCCATTTTGATTATATAATCAAAAGCTTAGAATCTAACTCACCTGGTACGTGAATTGTATGTCTATTGTCATGAATACTTTTAGTACTAGTTCTTCAAAAGCGTTAACTTCACATGATTGAAGTGAGTTGTTTACAAAACTTAATATATGAATTTATAGTTTTTTAGGCTTATTTCAGTTTAGTTCATTAAATTTAATTTTACAAAAGCAAAAGTGCAGATTTCATCTTCTTCAACCAATGTTAACAGGCCCTTTATATCTTTGTTGGATAGCTTATTCATTGATTGTAGTGAGTGGTCGACGAAAGGTACAACTATAAAAAATATGAGGCAAGAGAAAGACCTGAGTGACTGAAGGTCGTCATTTTATTATAATCGTATCATAAGATAAATTTAAGTCTTAAAAACATAAGACGCTCAACAGCCCCCTACAATTAATCTTATGATAACCAAAGCCATAAGACATCCCACAACAAAAGCAAACAAACCAGAAACAGAACACTAATACCCCCTCCTCGACACACAAACACATAAAGCACTAAACCCTCTACAAACAGTACTCAGTGTCAAACAGAAACTGCAGCTACTTATTAAGAAATATAGTATAGAACGTTAGGAACGTTATTTCAGACTTCATCGTAGTAGTTAACCTACTATTTGCAAAATTATATCAAATAAAAATCTATTTCTATTTTAACGATATTTTCTGTTTATATAAATATAACAAATTATATATTTTTAGAATATTATTTTTATTTATATTTATATAAAAAATAAAAGTCTATTAAAAACTATATTTAAATATATATTCGAAAAAATACTTAATTACTATTATAGCGAATCGGAATCCATTCTTAAATTATAATAGACACTATCATTTAACATAACATTAAGTACTCATATTTAAAGCAAAAACAACCTCCCAACTACACAACGACAAACGACAACTCAAAACCTCTCAAAAAAACAACTCAAACAAAACAAAAACCACAACACCAACAAACAAAACATCCCCCAAAAAAATCACACAAAACCACAAACACCCAGTAAAATATCAACAAACCAAACACCAAACTAAAGATTGTCTATAATAACTTACACAACAATAACCACACCTTTACCACAAACACACCCCCCCCCCCTAAACCCCCCCACCCAATAACCCCCACTTCATAGAACTACTTTTCATTCCACCCCCATAACAAACAAACTAAATCATCTAACCTAAACCTCTACTATTCCACACCAACAATACCACTAACACCAAAACCCCCACCAAACACCCAATAAAAAAAAAACCCCCGAATCACCACCTCCCCACAACACCTACACCAACAAACCCCCCAATACTCCACCCATCACCTCCCCCCCAATAACGAGCACATCCTCCACCTCCGACACCACCCCCCCACACCCTCCGGGCCAACACCCACACCCACCACACACCCACACACCAGCAACAGCCCCCAAGCCACAGCGCCCCCCTCCACCCTACCCCCTAAAGCCCACACACACGCCCACCCCCCTCACCACCTCCCCCCCCCACCCCCCACCCCCCCCCCAACCCACCCCCCAACCCCCCAACAACGACCACCCGAGCTTAATACTCACAACTCCGACCCCCACAACACCAACCACACCACACCTCCCCTCCCCCACCCCCCCCCACCCCAACCCCACCCACCGCCACCCCCCCCCAGACCACCAACCCCCCCAAAGCATGCTCTACCCCCCCCCCAACTCTGCTACACCGGCCTCCCCCTACCCCCCCCCCACCACCCCTTGCGCTACCTCACCCCTGTGTCCCATCACCGCACCCACTCTCTACCCCCCCCCAAGACACCCCTAACCCCACCAAAACCCACCCCCCCCACACAACTCCCCCCCCCGCACACAACCCCAAACCCCACCCCCGACCCCACGCCTCCCCCCCCCACCCCAACCCAAAACCCCCCCCCCCCCCCCCCCCCCCACCCCAAACCCAATTCCCACCCACACAAAAACCCCCACCCCCCCACCGCCCACAACCCACCCGCCTCCCCAAACCACACCAAACCCCCCCACCCACAATACCCCCCCCACCCACCACCCTGCCCAACCCCCCCCAAACACGACACCACACCCACACACACCCACCCCCCCCCCCCGCCCACCCCCCCCCAAACCGGCCCCAACCTCCCCCCAAACGCAAACAACCCCCCCCCCCCCTAACACCACAGCACCCCCCCCCCCCCACCCAACCACACCCCCCCCACCCCCCCCCCCTTCCACGCCCCCCCCTCCCCTCATAAAACCCCCCCCACACACCCCCAACCCCACACCCCCACCACACGCCCCCGAACCCCTCCCCCCTACCCCTCACCACACCCCCGACCCCCCCCCCCACCCCACCCGGCACCCCTCCTCACCCCCCGACACAACAAACCTATCCAACCCACCCCCCCTCCCACTAGCCCCCAAACAGCGCTCACCCCTCCCCACCCCACACGGCGCACACCCCCCCCACCCCAAAAACCCCCCCGCCTCACACCCCCCCCCCCCCGAGCCCCCCCCCCCCCCAAACCCGCTCTCTCAACCCAAACACACCCATCACACCCCCCCAACACTTCCCCCACAGAACTTACCCCCGCACCCCACACCCCCCTCCCACACCCCAACCCCCTCCACGTCCCACCAAGCAATAACCCTCCCGCCCAACCCTCACCCGGCAACCCCTCCTCCCCCGCCCCCCACCCCACCCCCCCAACCACACTCACCCCCCCCCCCCGAAACCCCCAAACCCCCCCCCGCCCGCCACCCCTACCAAACCACACCTCCACCACCAACCCACCCTTCCTCCCCATCATTTCAAACCCCCTCCGCCACTCCCTCCAGCCACACCCCACCCCCCCCCCCCACCCCCAACCCCCCCTCCCCCCCCGACAAACCTGCCCCCCCCCCCCAACACCCCCCCCCCCCCAACCTCCCCTCCCACTGACACAATTCCACAGACCACCCCCCCCACCATCAACGAACTCCTCCAGTATACTCCAGCCCCCCACCCTGCCATCCCCCACCCGACACCCCCCCATCACGAACCGCACCAAACCAACACCCCCCCACCCCTATCACCCCACCACCACACCCCCCCGCCCCCCCCCGCCTCCAAGCATCCCCAAACCCAAACCACCCCCTTCTCACCCCCCCTCCCCCAGTGCCCCCCCCCAACCCATCCACCACCCACTACTCCCCCAACCCCCTCCCATCTGCCACCCCTCCCCCCATACCCCCGCCCACCCCCCCTTTTCAATTCCAAACCCCACCCCCCCCCCCCCGCGTCACACTCAACACCCGCCCACCCCCCCTCCCACACCACCGCCCGCTCCCAAACCACACCACAACCTCACAACCCCCAACCACCACGCCCCCCCCCCCATCATCCAACCCTCCACCCACACGTTAAACGCCACGCCCTCCATTCCCCCCCACCAAACCACCACCCACAAAACAACACGACCACCCCCAACACCCCCCACCTTTCCGCCCCCTCCCCCATACCCCCCCCCCATCCCCCCCCTCACAACCAAACCTCAAAGCCACACAAACCCACCCCCCCCCCCATCACCGCACCCCCCCCCCCCACCCCCACGCCTCTCCCCCCCCCCCCTAACCCCCCACCAACACCACGGCCACCCCCCCCCCCCGCCCCCCCCACAACCCGCCCTCCCCCCCCTACCTCCCTCACGACTCCTCCCCCCCCCCCACCCCCCAACCCAACCCAACCCCTCCCCCCCACCCGCCATCCACCCCACCTCCGCCCCCCCCCCCAAAGAACCCCCTCCTCACCCCAAGCCCCCCCCCCTCACCCCCACCCCCACCATCAGCTCCCCCCCCCCTCCCCACCCCCAACCGCCCCCCGCACCCGCCGGACACCAAACCCTCCCCCCCCCCCACCCACCGACTCCAACTCACCAACCCCCCCGCCCCCCATCCAAACCTCCCCCCCCCCCTCCAAACCCTACAACCTACAACCACAATCTCCCCTCACTCGTATCACCCCCACCCCCCCCCAAACACCCCCCCCCTCCCCCCTCACCAAAACCCCGCACCACTCCCCCACCGAGCCCAAACACCCCCCCCCACCCCCACCCACACCAACTCCCAAACCCCCCCCACAACCCTTCCCCCCCTGCCAACCCCCCCACCGCCCCCCCCGCAAAACCCCCCGAATCCCCCCCCACCTACAACCCCCCCCGACCCCACACCTAACAACCCCTAAACCCCACCCCCCCCCAACACCCATCAGACCTCCCCCCCCCCACCCCCCCCCACACCCAAGGGGGCTACCCCCCCCCTATCCCCGTCCCCCAACCCCACTACCCACCCTCCCCCCCCACCCGCCCCCCCTACTCCCCCCCCCAACCCCCCCCACCCCCCCCACAAACACAACCCCACCCCACAACCCACCCCCACCACCCACACGCAGCACAACCCCCAACCCCCCCCCCCCCCACCCCGCCAATCCCCCAAGAACCCCCCCCACAATACATTCCAACACACCCCATCCCCACCAGCCCCCCCCCCCCCTCTCCCCCCCACCTCCCCCCCCCCCACAACACTCAACACACCACCACACACCTCACACCCCTCCCCCCCCCCAAACCCCACCCCCCGTCCCCCTCACAACCCCACCCCCACCCACATACCCAGCCCAACCCCCCCCCCCACTCCAAACCCACCCAAAACAAAACACGCCACACACCACCCACACCACCCACAAACCCCCACTCCACTACCCCCCCTCCAACACCCCCCCGCAACCCCCCCCACCCCCACCCCAACACCATCGAACATCCACCACCAAACACAGACCCAGAACCCACTACACCCCCCCCCCCCTATAATCCCCCCCCCCCTCGCCCCCCCAATAACCCCCCCCCCCAAACCACCCCTCCCCAAAACCCACCCCTACCACATACCAACCCAACCCCCCCCCCCCCCCCCCACCACCTACGCCACCCACCCACCCACCAACGCCGCAACCTCCCCCCCTCCCAACACATACCGACCACCACCCCCCCCCCATCCACCCCTGACCACCACCCAAACCGCGCCCCGGACCAACCCCTCCCCCCCTAACCTCCCACCAGCACCCCCCCACCACTACCCCCCCCCGACCCCAACTCCACCCCCCAGCCCACCATCCCACCCCAACTACCCCCCCCGCCCCGGAACTCCCCACAACCCCCCCCCCACGTCCCCCCCCTAAAACCAAACACCCACACCCACCAACACCCCCCCTTCCCAAACCCCCCACCCCACCCCCCCCCCGCAAACCCCTACCCACCACAACCCACCCCAACCCCCGAAACACATCCCCAAACCCCCCCCCCCCCGAACCGCCCCCACTCCAACACCGCAAAACCCAACGACCACACCCCACCACCACAACCCCCACCCAAACCGACCCCCCCCCCCCCCCCACACGCTCCCCCAACCCCACCCCCAATCACCCCCCCTCACCCCCCACCCACCACCCTTGCCCACACCCCGCCCCCCAAAACCTCCCCACGCCCCCCCAACCACACAAATCCCCCCGCACCCCACCCCCATCTCCCCGCCCCAGCTCCCCCCACCTCACACCCTCAAGCCCCCCACACCCAACCACCCCCCCCCAACCCCACCCCCGAACGCCAAACAACACCTAATTAATACATGTTAAAATACAGTGAGAAGTGGTTAAAAAAGTCTCAACGACAACTTTAAGTCCTCCACCCAACAGTGTGGCCGATTTAAAAAGGTCAACACGAAAGGGAATAAGAATCAAATATATCGTAGATAAAGCTTAGGAGATAATTGCACACAGGCAAGCGTATTGAGAGCTAACTCAAAGACTTGGAGAATCTCATCAAGGTAATTAAAATTAACCACAATAGTGTAGAGAGTGCAAATAAAACACCCCTCATACCTCTTCTCATTTAATTTCGTCCCACACAAATACGTATTGCATATATATTCTCATCAAAAACCCTGAAGTGTTACTTTCTATAAATCTTGGTGTACAAGGCGAACAGAAAGAAAAAGTATATATATGTCAACATTCACACACGATGCATTTATAGATTGTTGCATGCAATATATAATAAGTCAAATTGCATCCACCATCCAATCTTTTCTTTCTTGATAATTCGAACGTATATGTATATATTATTCGAATTGTTTTTTTAAGCTGCAACAAGACAAGGTTGTTTGTTTATTTATTCGTGGAGATCTAGACTATCATCTAGACGTACTTGTTCGACGTGTTGTGTGAGCAACCGTAGAGATGGTAATTTAACCATTTTGTTTCATTAGCATTTGATTCATCAAGAGGTACGATTTCTTTATGTTTATTGTGTGTTAATCATATATGCCAAACATGATCCATATCCGATGCGCACTCGTGGTTGTTAATGGTTAACAGTTATTTATCAAATCCCTACAGTGGCATCACGAGCCAACTCGTTTGGTGTTTTATGGGTTACACACATATTAAACACGCTAGGACTGCATGAAATCTTGATTTATTTATCGTTTTATTGGAAAGTTATGACAACCACATATAATCCTTGCCATAAATAATGAATAAACACCTAGAATCAATTCTAATGTTACTTGATAATAGAAGAATAGATTAAAATTAAAGGTTAATTAAGCTGTCATGTTATTCTATTCTTGTTTTATCTCGGCCTTAAGACTCACGCAATCATGCTATATGATGGATGTGGCGATCTAGGTACTTTAGCAGAAAACCTAGTGAGATTCTTTTGGTTCTCCAATTGGAGAAGACTCTTTTGAGAACTCGAGGCATTATGTGATTACTGCTTTCTATAAAAAGAGCCTGTCTTCACTTCTACTTATAGAGAAAATTGGATTGAACATGTCTGTTTTAATTGCTTATATGTGATATGCCATGTAATGCTCAATATTTGCAAATAAACTTTATGAAACTCTTAAAAACGGACCAATACTTATAGAGAAAATTAGATTGAACATGTCTAATATTACACACATAAGCATACTCATTGTGACCAGTTATGTATTATTTGCGAAACGGGGGTTTTTGGACAAATTTAATAAGGACATTAAACTATGAAATTTGATTTCTTGTGTAATTTTAGTTTTTATGTGCGCAGTATGGGGTTAAATTGATCTTTAACCTTCTCCCGCACAACTACATGCTTCGGCATATGAGGGAATTATTGGAATTACTTGTGTCTTTGGATGCATGTAAGAGTACAATATAGGGTTTGATCAAATTGTAATTCTTTCCACCATATTGGAAAATATAAAACTAATGTTAACAAAGGGTTTCTTAACATATAATAGCATCATTAGTTAATTGGTAATACGGCTCACCCATTGTGAACAAACTACAAGAGATATTTAAGGCGGGCTTTTGCTACGACTTCCCTAAAAAAGTCAGGTTTTTAATAAGCTTCGTGCTGACCTGTTTCTCTGCTTCTTTGT
>BQNB010097499.1:12500-25372 GCA_026074375.1 Tanacetum coccineum | reverse complement strand
GTTTAAATTACAGAAGCTCCTCTTGCATTGCTTATATCCAGCTTGGATCTGTCAAAGCGTAAATCACCTTCTTGGGTTCTATTTGTGAGAGAAAACAAGCAAATAGGCAGTTTTGATAATCTTTGTGATTTGTTCTCCTATGCTTTTTGATGTAACTGACTATAACATGTTCTTTAAAAATCTTGGTCATCCTCCTTGTTTGAGTAGCTGAATTTATGTTTCTAATGATCTGGTCTATAGGATGATCCTTGTGAATTCTGGTTGTGGGAATAAGACTGACATTCATGGTGGTTTCTAAGTTTTTAAGGTCAGCCTCTGCACCTGCTTCTTTATCATCATAGGCATCATCAAATATGCCAGTGTTTTCCAAAGATTGCATACTTGAATCATTAGGAATAGGACTAGAAGTATTAATATTTAGACTATCAGTATTAATATTTTTACTAGCAGTATTAATACTTGTCCCAGTAGTACTAACAGATGGACTAGCAGTACTATCTCTGTTAGTGCAGTTAGCATAACCTTCTTTTTGTTGAACAAGCAAACTATCCAATCCAGTTCTGAAAATTTTCACATATTGGTCATCTTCTTTATTTGAAGCTCCTTTTTCCTTTTCTTGACCATTTCTTTGACTTAAATCATCATTTCCTTTGTCTGGTACCTCATCGGTATCCTTATCATTTGTGCTCTGGGTACTTGAAGAGAGTGGAGAATTAGAAAGCATGAGTGGTAGCAATATGTATTCATGATCAGATGCTTTCTCCTGTCCAGCTTGCCCTGCATTAACATTTGTCTCTTTACCTCCTTTAGGACATTCAGCAAATGCAACAAATCCTCTATCAATGTCTTGAGAATATGTTAGGTAGGACTTATTCCCAGTCATATGCCTAGAGCATCCACTATCAAAAATACCTTGATCCTATAAAGCATATTGTGGATTACTCTGCACTCAAAACTAGAGAATTAGTTATTCTTGGGCCATCACTGACTTGAGTCTGCCTTGAGGATCAATATACTCAAATCTTTTAGGCATGTATGATCCACTATCTTTGGAGATATGGTCAATTACTTTTCCTGTTGGTCTCCAAATCTAGCATGCTGAGGACTTAACATCATTTTCCCCATTTCCTACATCAGCACTAACTACTGCTTTTGGCCCAGTAGTAGTTACATTGTTAACTCTAGCAGTTTTAACTTTTTCATTAAGATTATTGGTTTTAGCTGCTGATTTTTGGATAAAATCCCTTCTTACTGGTGAATGTGCTTTAAAATAGGAATATGTTATGGGTAATGCATCATTTACTTTTGGTTTAGGGGCAGCGGTATTAACAGGACTGGTACTTGTCCTAACTTTGTTACAACTGCTGTTGGAACAAAATTCCTTTTAGGATGTGGGTGAGTAAATTTATTTTAGTGGTTTACCCTCTGAGCATTGTTCCATAATGGTCTAATTTTCCTTTGACCAGTATCCCTTCCTTTATTATTCAACACAGGTTTTTCTACCATTTTATTGTCATGAAAATCATAGTCTTTGATTAAATGGTTAAAACTTCCACAAACAAAACAAGCTTTCTTTATAAACTCAAAACCATATCCTAGTTTCTGAGTCATCATTCCATTCTAATTTCTTCTATTATCCCTAGGACTTTGACTTTTCCTAGGATACTCTACTTGCTTATGTGTGTTTTCCTTATTAACAGATTTCACATTCTCATCAAATTTGATAAAATTGATTTTTGTAAACATTGGTTTTGTCTAATCAGATTTAGGTCTAAACACGCTATCATTATCATTATCAGTGTCCCATTCTTCAATGATAGGAGTACTAGGCCTAACAGTTTTAGGCTTTTCTACAATATCCTTACTAGTCCTAAATATACTAGTTTTAGTTTCACTCACTTTAGTCTTATAGACATAATCATCTAACCTAACAAAGGATAAGTCAGGTCTTGAGGGAATGTAGTTCCCATGTGTAAGGGAGGGGAACTGCATGAACCTTTTTATTGATCTTTGAATCTATCACATTTACTGGACTATCATTTTACATCACTTTCTTATGTTAAACACACTATGAAACCACTTCCCACTCTTATTTCATTTGACTATCATAAAAGTCAGTTTTTTTTTTAGCACTTATTTGGGATATTAATTGTTAGTTAGATTCTTTGATGATTCTTCAAAATTTTCTAGTTTAAGTTTCAAATCATCTTTCTCTTTTAAAGCTTCTTCTAACTGATTTTTAGGTCTTTGATAGAAATATCTTTCACTTGGACATCATACTTTAAAAATGCAATATCTTCTTCCATAAACAGCTTCACTTATTTTCCATGAACAACTATCCTTCTTTCTACTGATTCTAAATTACTATTTGATAACCTATAATTTCTAGATTAGATTTATTATGAGCATTCCTAGTCTGTGTGTTCATACTGTTTTGAAGAGTTTCTTTGATTTTAAGCAAACTCTTTAGAGCAATAAGTATGTACCTCAGAGTACTTGAGAACTTGATGAACCTTGGGATGTATAGGCCATTAGAGCAAAGTTTGTGATGCCTTCTTCAGCCTGAAAGCTCCAATCATAACCACCTATCCCATCTTGAACAACCAAGGAATTAGTAGTAGATGTGTCCTTGGTACATTCCTTCTAAGAGCATCTCTATTTCTATTCCCCTGATTCCTTGGTGCCCTACATTCTCTAGCAAAATGACCTCTCCTATGGCAGTTATAACATTCAACCTTTGTCCTGTCAAAGCCAATAGTCTCTTTGTCATTTAAATCTAGCTTTCTTCCTGTCTTCTTTATGAATCTCTTAACTCTTATGGTAAGCATTGCCACTTGCCATTTGAGATCCATTTCTTTAAGATCATCAGCATTAATCTATTCTAAATCTTTATTGTCCAATCGTGGGGCATTGGATTGGTTAGCAAAGAAAGAAAACATGACATCATCAGCATATGATGTAGTAGAAGCTTGATCCTTAGAACTAGCAGCAGAAACACTATAAGTAATATTTACTGTTTCATTAGTACTGCTAGAGTTATCTAAGGAAACAAAAGCCACATTCTGAGAATTTGAGCTTGAACTTGATTTGCCTTTGATCTCAGATTCATACACCTTCAGATTATTATACAAATCATCCATGCTTAATGTGTCTAGATCAGATTTGTTTCTCATGATTAAAGCAATATTGTTCCAAGCTGATGGTAAGCTTCTTAACAACTTTAGAGTTGCATCCTCCTGAGAGATAACTTCACCATGGATTTTAAATTGACTAATAAGCTTTTGAAACCTATCATAGTTTTTATCCAGTCCTTCTTGACTTGATGCAGCAAAGTTTTCATAATTCTGCTTGAGAATGGTCTTCTGCATCTTCTTTGATTCCTTGTTGCATGCAAACCTATTCTTGATAGCTTCCCATAAGGACTTTACATCCTTGCAGGCATGAAAATTCTGTAGGTGCTCATCAGGAATGGCTAGCATAAGAGAGCTTTTTGCTTTTAGTTCATTTTTCCTTGCTAGCTTTTTGTTTAGCAGTTTTAGGAGGAATATGACCTTCAGCACCAGTACTAGCTGATACAGTTAGGGAAACTGAATCATCATTTACTATTACCTCCCAAAGGGCATGATCAGTGAAAGTAAGGTATTGTTCCATCCTCATGCTCCATAGGTCATACTCCTCAGTTTTGAGTACTGGAAGTTTTAGTGTAGACACTGTTTGGGTAGTTTCTGATTGTGACTCCATCTTTTCTTTGACTAACAGATCTTGAGTAGAGTTAGAGCTCTTCTTATTTAAAGTTTCTCAACAAGCTCTGATACCACTTGTTGATCCTTTCTTAGCAGATCTTACTTAGCTTGTTAAAGCTAAGTTGTATTGGATAGATCCAAGACAACTATAGTAGAAACTAAGATTGAGAATATCACAAACTATGTGGAATCTAGTTTGTAATACTAAGAAGAACAATTAAACAGTAAAACAAGATCTTGCTAAACTTTTAATATATTGAACACAATCAAAGTTACAAAATAACCTTGAAACTATGAATACTAACTATGAAAAAATGATTTCTAGATCTATATCTTTAACTAACTATGCCTTAGGGTTTCTTTTATACACCAAGAAACCCTAATGGGATTATAAAACGCGTCAAGTGATCAATGCATATCTATTCCTAATATATCTCCTGCATATCACTTTAGTAGTATTAACTATATAACTAACAATACTAACTATTATAACTAACAATACTAATAAACTGACAATACTAACACTTTGTACTGGCAGCACTAACTATTGCACTAACAGTACTAATGACTTAGACTATTTTCTCTAATCTTCACCAGCAGTAGCTTCTTCAACCAGCAGTAGAAACTTGAGAAGCCTTTATTCCCAACAAATACTAAACCCTAAATACAATTTAGGGTATGATTTTAGCCACCAAGTTCGATTTCTAGAAGATCTAAGAAGCCAAAAAGGTCCTGCAAAGTGCTCCAATCAAGGGAAAATGCTTGTAATCATTTATACTCTATATACGCATTCGGTTAGTGTAATCTTTCTTTACTTTAATCATTCATCTATGAATTCGTGTGCAATGACTATCGGCTAATACCTTTAGGTATTAGCCATGTTTATGATAATATAATGTTTGGTTTGTTTATCTCGAATGCTTAATTTTATTATTGCTTGTAGATTATGTTTATCAATTCATACTCATTTACGTGCTTAATTATGCGACCTATCATTCAACTAGGTCTAGTCCTACATATTTAATGCTCTACAACTTCGGTGTTGTATGGGCGTAGGCTAAGAGTTCGGGATAGCTCTCTATATTTGCAAGTAAGTTAGTAAAGTCTCGATGGGCTAGTGTTTAATAAGATCATTATTAATCTCTTAAGATAGATTATAATCAACAAATAAAATACTTTATGCAGATGCGTTTATTGTGACAGGATTCAACGTGTCTAGGTCTTAGGAAGAGGTACCGCCTAAGTCTAAAAATGATATAACCCTCGAGATAAGTCATTCATTGCACTAAATAATCAAACCAACGTTCTATTTAATTAAACATGGATAATATTGTTTTCCTTACATAAGGCTTGACCGCTTCTTTATCTTTTGTCTATCAATTTGTGTGTGTTAATTGTCATCAAAACCTTAGATTAGACACCAAAATCGTGTCAGTCTCTCAGGCTAAAACCCCTTTTATCATTAGCTTAGGCTTAATTAATTTAGTACTAACATAGATAACTAAAATACTGATAAATTAGATATTAATGCTCTCGCTCTTAGTTATCGACACCCTACTTACCAACGAAGATACATCTGATCGGGTACACTGGCCGTTAAAGTGTTATTTTTAGGTATAGTCGGCATAAAATAAATAGTAAAACTTGATACATAAATAACACCTACACAACGACACATCAGGAGGTTCACCAAGATCTCCTAACTCATGTTCCTCATCATCGATATAGAAACCATATCATTTATATGCTTGAGGTATCCTTGCGGATCTACGAACGGGAGTTACATCAGTTTGAGGTTCTACAGTGTCGTGTTCGACCTCATGTTGATGTTAGCTAGTGTTCTCAGAAGGTTATGCATCTTCCCTTTGAATTTCATCAAAGTCTATGATGCTTCCACTTGCTTCTTGTTTTATGAGATTGGTCTTAAAAAATTCAGCACACCGAGCAACAAAAATTTTATTCTCAAGTGGGTAGTAGAAGTAGTAACCCATTGTTTCCTTTTGGTATCCTATGAAGATGCACTTGATAGATCTAGACTTAAGTTTGTTCGGCATGTCTCGTTTGACAAGCGCCTCACAACCCCAGACCTTCAAGTAAGACAAATTCGGGACTTTCCCGTGCCACATTTCGTATGGTATCTTATTAACCTTCTTTGTTGGAACCATATTGAGTATGCGTGTAGTAGACTCTAGAGCATAGCCCTAAAAGGACATTTGCGAAGTCGTTAGACTCATCATGGATCAAACCATATCAAGTAAAGTTTGATTTCTCCTTTCCGATACACCATTATGTCGTGGCGTATAGGGAGGAGTAAGTTGTGAGATGATTCCACAACTCCTTAGATGATCTAAAAACTCTTGACTTAAATACTCGCCTCCTCAATCCGATCGAAGTGCTTTTATAGTCTTTCCAAGTTGATTTTCTACTTCATTTTGAAAAGTCTTGAACATTTTAGAAACTTCATGTTTATGTTTAATCAAGTAAACATAACCATATCTACTGAAGTCGTCAGTAAAAGTAACGTAGTAGTTAGCACCTTCTCTAGATGTGGTTCTAAATGGTCTATATACATTACTATGTATGATCCCAAGTAGATCATCAGCTCTTTCACTTGCATGAGTGAAAGGCTTTCTTGCCATCTTACCAGATATACAAGATACACATACGTCAAAAGACTCATCATTAATTGACTTAAGAAGTCCATCGTGTTGCAGCTTCTCAATGCGTTTCTTATTTATATAGCCAAGACAACAATACCATAGAAAAGTAGAATCCAAGTTGTGCTTGGATTTCTTGTTGCTACATGTGTAAATAGAATGCTCATTGGATATATGATTATGCATATCAATCTCAAAAATGCCATCATATGGAAAAGCATTAAAATAACATATATTATCTTTACAAACTCAAATAACACCATTATATATAAATTTATGACGAAAACCTTTGTCCCATAAATGTGAAAGTGAAACAATCCCTCTAGTAATAGAAGGGGAAAAATGGTAATTGTCTAATACAAGAATCATCCCACTAGGGAGGATAAGTTCAAAGCTCCCTATGGCTTCGACAGCTGCACTGTGGCCATTGCCAACATACAGATCCAAAGCTCCTTTATTCAACTTCCGATATCCTCTAAGCCCCTGGATTGTATTACAAATGTGAGTTCCACAACCAGTGTCATAAAT
The DNA here is from genome assembly GCA_026074375.1 of Tanacetum coccineum. Lineage (NCBI taxonomy): Eukaryota > Viridiplantae > Streptophyta > Magnoliopsida > Asterales > Asteraceae > Tanacetum > Tanacetum coccineum. The sequence goes on along the minus strand of BQNB010097499.1, from coordinate 18,444 downwards.
CCAGGTATTACTTTTAGGAAATGAGAACAGTTCTATAGTGAAGATACCTGATGTGCCAGATGCACTGGCTTTGTTCTTCTTCAACTCTGCCAAATATAGAGGACAGTTCCTCTTCTAGTGTCCAGTCTTGTGACAGTGGTGACACTTAGTGTCCTTAGCAGGATGCTCCTTTTTAGCAGGTGGGGGGATCTTGTGCTTGGGATCATAAGCCAACTTGCTTTTTCCCTTGCCTCTTTGCTTTCCCTTGCCTCGTGCTTGCGATTTAGGTTTCTGGATTTGACCTTGCCTTATAGCTAGGACAGCAGGAGTTTTCTTGGGTATACCCTTTTCTGCAAGTTTTAGCATGGCATGCAGTTCAGGTATAGTCTTCCCCATGCCGTACATGTTATAATTTTGCACGAACTGGTCATAATCCTTTGAGAGTGAAGTAAGAATCAAGTTCACTCCAAGGACTAGAGGCGTAGGATAGCCAAGTCGCTCCATTTGATCTGAGTAGGATTTCATCTTTAGCACATAGGTGCTAGCAGATTGGCCTTCCTCCTGCTTGCAAGCATGAAATGCCTTCACAATTTTAAACAATTCTTGCTTAGCTTGCTGCTGAAACATAGTTTTCAGTTCCTGTAGGATCTCAAATACGGCGCGGTCCTCTAAGTTCTTTTGAATCTTGAGGGTCAAGCTTACCAGCATAAGACAAGCTACTTCTTGTTGTTCATCGACCCTACGGGTGTAGGCGTTGCGAACAACAGCAGTGGCATTGGCAGGAGGCGCTTCAGGTAAGGCCTCTTCCAGGTGGTGCAACTTTTGTTCATTCTTGAGGACAATCCTTAGGTTGTGATACCAGTCTAAAAAGTTGCTACCATTCAACTTCTCTTTTTTGATAATTGACCTGATTGAGTTGTTGTTAGTGGTTTGAGTTGCAGCCATCTACAAAATAAAGTTCAAGATTTTAGTATTTTCAATTACTAATCCTTTAAAAATTAACTACCCAAGTTTATATAAAATAATTAATTTTACGAAAGGCTAAGATCCTTATTGAGGTTCCACCATCACATCAGTTGATCTGCTAGCAATGATAGATTCAATAGGTAGGTGACGTTCACCAATTGCAAAAACTTGTGTAATTCTTAAACCATATGGGACTCATTGTAACCGGAGAAACAATGTCAAGCTGGCATGTTTAGTCCCATCCTTGCCTCAAGCCAAGGTCTCACCTGCTTAACTCGATTAAGTCATCCAATGTGAGAACATGTGAGAATATGTCTAGGTCTCACGCATAGAGAATAATCACCTTGGGTTACAATTCACCTACGTCTCACGCATAGTGAAGAGCAAATGCAAGTGTTTTCAACCAATTAGACGGCATGACTTAAATTTGACGGGTATTATTTTTGATAAATACATGATCAAAATATGTGTACGAGGAAGCATGTATACATGTTTCGTAGCACAAGTTAAAAAACTATTTTTAACTTAAGTCTAATAGTTGTTTTATATCATTTATGTGTGGCAAGTTGTTCATTTTCATGACTAATATGTAACCTAGGTGGAATAAATATTAGTTTGAACAATACATAAATTAAATAACAATCATAACATTTATTTATTGTTATTTATATAAAACAAGTGTTTAGTTTTAAATCATATTTAAACTTTAAACTAAATCAAAGATTTAGTTTCTAAAATTAGTTTGTGTTTTATTTTTAGTTTTTATAAAAACATTTTTAAGTTATATACATTCCAAACATATATAAAAACAAACAAACACAACCACAAGTATGCAAAGCTTCAACCGATGAAAAACCTATGCATGGTCTCGTGAGCCATCACAAGAACCAAAAAGTCAACTAAGGGTTAACCACATAACCACAAGAAGAGATCCCACATGCTCCAAGAACCATCATGAGCAAGTGAAACCCTTAATGAATGGGATTTCCAAAACTGCCATAAAATTGTAGAATCTTCCCCAATCTGAGCTCCAGTTGAATAAATTGTAGCCCCATGAGTTGTGCACCTGCTCCAAAAATTTCAGTTTCTAACTAGTAATAGAACTCCGGGAAAACCACTTTTAGTGGAGGTTACTCCAGCAGCTCTGAATTTGACTTTATGCCTTTAACTTTTGCGCCATTCGAATCCAAACATTGGTTACAATAATTTTATGATTAAATACATTTATCCTATCATCTAACTACTGTAAAGTGACCAAAAAATGGCTACAACAAAAATTAAAATCATACAAAAAGAAGCTGAAACAATGGCAAAACCCAAAACTGAAATTAAATGCAATATCAAGCGAAACAAGTCACAAGTGGTCAAGGTTTTCATCTTCTTTGCATACACAACATAATAATACCATAATATCATGTATTAACAAGGTGTTGGCTAAGTCCATGGCCAAACATGCATGTATTTGCCATGGAAACAAAATAATTAACAAGAAATAAATTAACTAGAATTAAAACCCCGATTGGTACGTGTAACCAATGGCTTAAGGATCACTTAGTACTATATTAAAGACCTTATAAAAACCATATTAATTATGAAAATAATGCCCAAAGGGCTGATTTAAAATCGATTCAAGAATCGTTCCAAAATACGCGATTTAGGCCCTTTTACACGTACCGATAACTAAACCAATTAAAGTATGCATAACAAATGGCTATGGGATCAAAAATCACAGATCCCGGGTCGAATTAATTTCAAAAAAATAAGCCCTAGGGGCTGTTTTAAAATTATCTTTTTGATTCCATTAAAAATACGCGTTTTTAGCCATTTTTACGCATACACGATGATCATATGACATCATATGATGGCTCGTGATACCACTATAGGTGCTGAATCAAATGAATTACATATAACCAAATATAAAACACAGCGGAACAAGCACCTATCAATGGATCCATAGAGTCATATGATCAATCAAAGTTAATACAAGAAAAGTAATACCTTTGTAGCGTGATCGGTAGAATCAAATGGTGACCTTCACCTTAACACGACACTTCCAATGAAACTAAGTGATCAATGGAGTCACCTCTATGATGTATCTACACTACACTTCCTTGTATACTAATTAGATGCTAGTCTTAACCCCGTAACCTTGGAATTCACCTTGAATAAACTAGATACAAAGTGATTGAAAAACAAGAACATAAAAACCATGGAAAGAGTGTGTTTGTGCAGTGTTTTTATAAGAGGGAGGAGGGGAGAGTCATTTGGAAAGTTGTAATCAAATTAATTTGGGAATCAATTAGGAGATCATCACATTTAATTTGATTAGTCAAACAATCTTATCCCCTCCCTTAAGACCATAAATGGCCGGCCCCTATATGGCTCATATGGGCCTCCTCTTTTGTTTTCCAAGTCCAATTAACTAAGTACAATACTTAGTTATTAGAAGCCCGATAGTTATCCCGTGTTACGTGGGTTATTTATATACCATAAATTCAATAAACATGATATATAAAATGGTACCTCAGTGTATATGTGTATGACCCTATAGGCTCATATGTGTCTAGCCATATAATTATTTATTATGACACGAGCATACTCCAATACTTAATTTGATCTTCCAGTTCAAGGAGTTGTCGGTCAGGTGTCTTTGATGTATTGGAGGCAATGAAATTGCCTTGACCGATTTGACGAAGTCTCTTGAATCATTCCAGCCCTCATGGTCATAAAGAGCGGGATTCTATATGATTTCCCAAGATTCCTTAGCGTTCTTGTCATGGAGTTTGCCGCTGACGGCGCGGTCAATTTTGCGCTTAGGATGGAAAGAGACAGGATCATAAAAAAATTAGATTTGGAGCCAAAGATCGATGCCATGATGATGGACTTTTGGAGTAAGTCCTTGAAACGAGTACATGCTTCAGGAAGAGATTCACCTTGATGTTGTTGGAACATCAGTATGTCATTTTGGAGTTTTTCAGTCCTTCCTGGTGGAAAGAATTGAGCAAGAAAACGAGTAGTAAGATCCTCCCAAGTGGAGATGGATGTTGTAGGAAGACGTTCAAGCCAATTGCTAGCTTGATCACGAAGGGAAAATTGAAATAAACGTAGGTGCTTCCTTTCACTATTTGCAACATTAAGGTCAAGTCAGTCCACTAGTTTTTGAAAATCCTTAAGATGTTGGTTTAGATCCTCAGACTGAAGTCCATGGAATGAGCATCCGTTTTGCACCAACTGAATGGTGTCGGATCGCAGAGGCACCACATTATTCCTATCGGGGAGCTCAATGGTGATTCGATAGCCTTCGTGGCTAGGTTTAGAGTAATCTCCTAGGGTACGGATAGGATTTTCGTCTCCCATGGAGGTCAACGAAAAGATTTACGAAACAAATATGACAAAGAAAAGATAGACTAAAGAAAGCTAATTGACAAAAATTAAAATCTCACTTGATAGGAATCAAGGGAGTAGACCTAAGTTATATTAAATTCGAAACCTAACTATTCTCCACGCAGCGGCGCCAAAAACTTGATGCGGTCATTGTAAACACACCAGGTTTTACAACTCCCTAGGCAGAGTACCTATCCGTTGTAGTGTAGTAAGGAAAGACTCGGGGGTTGTAATCATTCTCTAGGAGAATAGGTTGGGAAGGCTCGAACAAAATATAACAGAGGTCTAAGGTTTTGAGAGAAGATTCTTTTTGTATTTTTATATTTATAGAAAGTAGGTAAAATTCTGGTTTTGAGAGGTTTGGTTTGGTTTTAACTAATTAATATAAATCTAAACTACTTTGGTGAAAACTCCCAGGGGAACGCGACAATCAGAGAAGAGATAAGGGTAATGTTACAATGAATGAGGATATGTGTTGAAAGAGGACTTACTCTCCTTATTGAGAGAACGCTAAAAGTCAACTAGAGTACTCCATACTACTGGTCTAAAAGCGGATAGAGGAATTCATCTAAGTCGTATGATCAATGTTAATAACATTTCTCAATGCTTCTCTACACGAATCTTTCTTTTGGTTGATTCGAACCAATCAAGCAACTTGCCTTTTAGTAGATAGTAAGAAAAAATATGATGTACCATTCATATCAAAAGAAAATACTGAACTAGAAAAAAAAAGTTTTATAGGCGGTCATCAATGAGGGCCTTCATACTATCTACTACAGAATCAATCACTTTTTCCTCATAATTCTCAATTGTCAGATTATGACCTTGCGACTCTAAATTAACTAAATCCATTGAGAAACCAAAAATCATAATAAGAGAGACGCTCATAAAAAAAATATGGAGACATTCTGGATTGAGAATCAAATTATTCCCTCCAGACAGAAAGTGACTTTTTTATATAGGATTAGTGAAGAACTAAACGAGAACTTTTGTTGGTTGTTGACCAACAGAAAGAAATGGGATTGTGTCAACTTCGTTCCTTCATATTTTTTTTATTTTATATTGTGTAACCCAAAGCGCACTCCTTTAAGAATGTATCTGGTTCCATTTTTATTTCGTTAGTTAAGCAACCTTTTTCTAAAAGGGATTGTAGTATTTCTGTTTTTATATTCTGTTAAAAAAATGGCGCTCTCATATTGAGAAATTCTGTCTAGTGGCATTCGATCACAGAATCCATTGACAGCTGCATAAATGACCGTAATTTGTTTTTCAATTGGAAGTGGTGCATATTGTGGTTGTTTCGGTACTTTTGTAAGCCTTGCACCTCTATTGAGTAATGCCTGAGTCGCAGCATCCAGGTCTGACCCAAATTGAGCAAGGGCAGCCACTTCGCGATATTGTGCCAATTCCAGTTTTGAACTATCGCAGACTTGTTTCATAGTTTTAAACTGAGTGGCAGACCCAACACGACTGACAGATAAGCCGATGTTAATAGCAAGTCTAATTCCATGATAAAAGAGCTTTGTTTCTAAACAGATTTGTCCATCAGTAATGGGGATCACATTAGTAGGAATATAGGCTGATACGTCTCTAGCTTGTGTTTCAATGATGGGTA
>BQNB010097499.1:0-10000 GCA_026074375.1 Tanacetum coccineum | reverse complement strand
TGAGTCTAACGAGGCTCAGGTGCGGAGCTTTCCACTATCAATGTGGACCGAGACTACGCAAAGGTAGAACATCATAGAAACTTCGCTAACTTTCTCATAAACCTTGATTTCGCTATGCTTAATAAGAAGCCGGAATAGCTAAAATTGGTTCGTGTTCCGTTTTTAATGTCAGTCGTCTTTACCCAAGTGTGAACTTCAGATGACTCTCAAGCGGTTCCATTCCTTTTCATTGTACTTCTGGGTCAACCCAACCCGAATGGGAGGAAGGGGGTCAGCCAAACAGCGGTCCACTTTGTACGTTTGCTGAGCAGACCAATCAGTCATTTTTTTATAAAAAGAAAAAGGAAGGGAACTTCTCACCGAAGGAGGTAGTAGGAATGAAGGAGGCGGGAAGCTACCACTTCTAGAATGGTTACTTATCCTTTACTTTTTTAGAGCGTATTGCTATTCAAAAAAAAGGTTTATGTAATCGGAAAAATGGTTACGGTTGCGGAACCAGAGAAAGTCGAGAACCACCACTTACCATTTGAATCAAAGTAGTGACAAGTCGAGTATTACGACTACAGGGGGAGAAGCAAAGCTTCGTAGACAGCTTTGCTTCCTCGTCGCTTCTTTCTAGCGACCATCTTCTCAAGTGGGTGGCTTGGTAAGCAAGCCACCTTCAGCATCAGTAAAATCCCTATCAATAATAGGGTGGAATGGCGAGGAAGGAAGCCCTTCCTACTTCAATGGAAAGGGGGAAGAGCCCTTTTTTCACAGTTGCGCCTCTACAACTACCTTTCGCCCAACATGATCACGAACGAAGACAGAGAATTGCATAGATAGGAGGACAAAATGAACCAACCCACTTGTCCTGATCGGAACAATTGAAGAAAGAAAGAGAATGGTGTCCCCTTTCGCCCAGGGGACATCGTTAGAGAACAATGTCGGGGACAGGGTAAGAACCCTCCGTTGCTTACACCCTTTAAGTGTTGGTTCTTTCGGGGATAGGTCTGGCTTCAAGATCTATGAACAAGAGAGATCCCTAAATCTCCATTTAAAAAAAGAGATGATGAATAGATAAGGCGAAGCTAGCTAAAGGAAGGGAGCTAACGAGCAAGAAAATAGATGCGCTAACGCGCAACAACTTTCCTTTCTCTGATAGAGGCTCGCTTCTTCAATTTAAGTTCATCTTACTGCTTTTCATTTTGATAGGAGTAGGTGCTTGCTGCTCGCTCACTATCTACTAAATGAGCCTTTACTGCCCGCCCGACCCCTATCTTTAATCTTAAGTAAAGTGAAGTCAAATCAATGAAGTAAACAACCCAATCTCTTTGTTTAAAGCTTTGTTTCACCTAATTTGGAAAGAGAACAATAGACTTGCAACTATAGTATAAGAAAAAGCTTCTCTTTGATAGCGGTCATAGGGGAGTTCAGAAAGGGTCTGATCGTAAATAGAGACTGAAACTTGTGCGGGGGTAAGGGCGGATGTAGCCAAGTAGATCAAGGCAGTGGATTGTGAATCCACCACGCGGGTTCAATCCTTGTTGTTCGCCCATCAACAAATGGACCATTTATTACGGAGATAGAAGATAAACCTAGAAAGCTTTTTTCTGCAAGTCATCTTGATTCACGTTCAGTTATAGTATATAAAGTAAAAGCAAATAGGCGAATTACTTTTGGGAAAAAGTAATAAGCTAATCACAAATAAAATATATTTCCGAAAAGTATTGATGAGAAAATTACCCTTAGGAAAGGATAAAATTCAAATCGTTCCCGAGTCGTTTTCCCAACGAAGCGTGAATATTGAAAATCTTGTTTCGGTTCGTGATCGGGTGCTTGAATAATCGAAATTTTGGATTTTGAATTCTAAATCTAATAATGCAAAGGGAAAGCACATAAAGGCACGCTAATCTAGGAATAAAGGTAATTTAAAATTCTAACGACATTAAAAACAATAAAAATCTAACTAATATTAACTAACTAATTAACTAAAAATGACAAAATAAAACTCTTAAAACTCAAAATGCAAATTTCTTAAACTAAAATGTATTAAACTAATTTTTAATAACAGAAAATATTTTTTATAAATTTTTAAACTAATTAAAACTATTTTTAAAACTAAATAAGACTAAAAATTAAACTAAAAATACTAAACTTAATCCTAAAAATTTGAGAAAATTTATAAAAATTCTAGACACTAATTTTGAGGTTTACAAAGAAAAATGACACAAAAAGCTCTGACCAATAAGCTGGGAAATATCATTAAGCTAAATAAGCTAAAAGTTAAATAAGTATAAGAAATATGTGAAGATTAAAGAATCGTTGATAATCTTCTAGGACCGTTTAAGCCATCTAGGATATAATAACATTAATAACACATTTGCACAGCGGAATTAAAACATAAAGAACAATGTTATGAACAAGGTTTTACCAAACATTCCAAGCCCTAATATTATTTGATTAAAATAATACGGTTACATCAATGAACTGTAACAAGAATCATAAGATCCTTGAGGCTAAAACAACATATGGCGTCTACATCTCTACGCCTGGAATACACACACAAGTTTCAGGTTTAGGAACTCACGAAATTGTCACCTAGACCTATGAACCTATATCTCTTTTATATACTAGAGATTTAGGTTTACAAATGATAACGAACAATTAAAGATATTAATAAATCTTTTAATCTTTTAAGTTTATCTTTTGAATCTTCAAATAAATCTTCCATCTTTTGAAGAATTCCTTCATTTGCTTTTAGTCCTTCATTTTTATATATTTTGTTTATCACTTCAAATTTAATTCCAAATAATTTACCCTAGTTGATAATGACAAAACCAAAATAAGCACGAACTTCCCCTGAAGCTAATATATATATTAAAGAATAAGGATCCATGCAATTCCATCAAGGATGTACACCCCCAAAATGGGTCGCAGCAGAATATGATATTCCGGGGTATTACTTCATAGATCAATAGCACAAGATATGAGAACGACCTCTATAAGAGTCGTTTGAAAACTGATACATTGGATTTCATAAATGGTTCGTTACAAAAGTCCATAAGCTTAACTTGTTTAACTTGAAAAAGTAAAGATTTCACAACATAAGAATAACCCAAAATGTAATGCATGTAAATCTTTAAGATAATATGACTTCAAAAGATGACCATCCAATGTATCCATGACTTGCACCTTATTGACCTGAGAAAACATGTTTAAACTGTCAACAATAATGTTGGTGAATTTATAGGTTTATAAATTAAATAAAGCGGATAGCAAGATTTCCCTATAATAAAGTAACAAATACAATATCACAAAAATGTATTACGAAATGCACTAAGCCCATGACACTGAAGATAAACAATGTATGTATATCAAATACATATGAATGATGGTGCCCAATGTAGATGTTCAACCCGTAACATCTATGTTTTCAAATGGTATACATTTGTCGTTTCTGGCCAACCAGTAAACTAGCAAGTGGTACTTGCACGAATGGGGATGTTAATACCAAATAGATCTATTCATAATATTCGCTCTCACATAATGCAATTAACAATTACATCTATGCAATTGACAGTTCATGATGAAGGACATAAGTGGGTTTATAGATACTAAGCAAACTCGTAATTATTTAAAATTTAAATGTTTGCATCCATTTTATGAAACAAACATGTTCTCATCCCAGAGATTTATAAATGATTAAAAATTATAAAGTGGGGACTATAAAACTCACATCAAGTAAGGTTAAATGAATAGCAAGGTAGTGGCACGAAAAACGATGCAAAAGACTTTATCCGCAACCTATATAAAAATAATACATATTTACTAAACAAAAAAATAATAAGCTAAATACTTGTAATCTCGTCCCTAGTGTGTACTTGAGCTTCATTTAAAATAATGATGTTTGAAAATGAATTATCATGTTAAATATAAGTATGCAATTTACGACTTCGGACTTTTAGGAAACTAGGTCATCTAAACTCTAAAACATTAGTTTAGAGCAGCCCTTGGTTTAGTGTCTAAGTGTGTCAAATTAGACGAAACGTTGACATTTAACTAATTGAGTTAAGTGTAAGTAAAATTTAGTTTTAATATTAGACGACTTAGAATTTTACCATTTAATTACAAATTCGTTAGTTAACGATAATGAAAAGTAAAAATACATTTGACATCTCGGATAGGCCGTCTATAACTTTCATCTTTTAAGTTTTGTCTAATGAAGTCGTTTAACGGGTTAATGCGTATCGCTAAGACAGTTTTCAGACTTAGAATAATAAAGGTTTATTTCAGCATATGACATTTACGTGGTCAGATTTTTGGGCTCACATTGTAACCTCGTTACTCAACGTTAGGACGAAACAAAAACATCTTAATAAACTAGGACCTACTGGCTTTAATTTATCTTTAATAACTTTTGTGTGATGGGGTCGTTAACTGGGTCGAAAAGGGGTCAAAAGATGGGTGTTCACGTGGGCAGGCCTGGCTGGTTGCACACCAGGTGTTCGACAGTTTGTCGACACGTGTGACGAACTGCCAAGTTCACACGCGATTTGTGAGCAGGTTACTAAACGAAAAAGAGTGGTTTTTATTTCAAATCAAAGTTGCTACTTCAGGCTTTATGTATCATTATGTGTTTTATTATTTTGGTTAGTAAAATCAACACAACAATTTAAAGAAAAAAAGAGCTCGCTGCTGCTTTACAAAAAGAGGGTAACAGTGACAATTTTTCAGCTAACTTTGGTTTTTGTTTGCGATTCCTTTACTCAAGAAAAACACGTGGCACTCGGCCTATAACCAAAACCTTATTCATAGGCTTTATGAAAGCTCTTGGTATCTGACCTAATACTAATAATTTGCAGTGACATAGTTGGTCAAAAGTTGTTAGTTTTGCTATTTTAACGAAAATGCGTAAATCTTGCAATTTTTATCAAGGGTTTAAAATTGTCGTTAAAATTCTTTGATTCCTAATAATTTTCCAATGATTCGAATTGAAAACATTACTTCTTTAGGTACTATGGGACTAGAACTAAATCCTGGACTTAGTGGTCACGTTTACTCATCGTACCCTTTTCCCAATTTACCCTTTGACACGAGTTAATAATAAAAAGTAATTTGTGGACACGTGATTACACAATTCGACGAATATTTATACGACATGTCATTTGGCATACTAGGGCTTATTCTAGGATACATTAGCAATATGATATACTCACTTAACCTAGGTGATTACGCCAAACCAAGGTGTCGTTAATGTTTTACTCGAATAGCAGAAAGAAAACAAAATCTTTCAAGTAATGATTTGATGATAAGTTTTCTCATGCAACTTACTAGAGGTGCGAAACTCACAGAAAACACAAAAGGAAGAGAACGTATGGAACTTGACCCGACGAAACCCTAATTTTGCTACAAGACCAACTCGACCACGACTGTCAAACCAAACGTCCCACAACGCTTGTCCTCTACTTGTGCACTTAAAACAACCCGTCAAACACCCCTAGCTTTCTTGAACTTTGACCAAAAAGAGAATTCACAAGTGACAAATTTAGGGTTTTGGAAGAAAGTGGTGGTGTGATGTTTCGTGGATTGTATGTGTGTCAAAAACAAGAATAAGTAAACAAGAGAACCAATGTGAGAGGATGAAGTATGTATCTGATGAAGTTATATCTTTTGTGTTTTCTGCTTCTGTTGAATGCAAAGGGGTATGTACGCCCTTCTTATACTCACAAAATGAAGCACACATAGTGTTTCAATAGAAATCACGTTCTAATGTTAATCCAAATAGGGTAAGGGATTTTTGGGTTTCCACATAGTCAGTGCATAGTATATAAAAGTAATATACTGTTTGGGACATGGGAGCAAAACCAAGAGGGAGCAGCTAGATTATCACGAGTGTGTGTGGGGTTTCACAAAAGAGATTATGGGCTTTTATACATTGGGTAATAGGGTTATTTGAGGATGAGATATTTGCGCACTTATCTAGTCGAATAATACTGGTTTTTAGGATTTGGAAACAAAGTTTGCATGTGACTTATGGCTATATTGTAGGGAAGATCATTTGTGTCTTGTATGATATTTATTGCTTGAGAGTTTTGTTGCTTGCCTTATTTGAAATCTGTAACATTTCTCAATTTCAGGTCATTTTACGACTCCTATTATTAGTCACTATTTATTTTAGTCGTAACAACGTTTATTATAATTTTACTTTTGAGTAACTAGCGTAGGCTAGAAATACCATTTTAATATAAACGGTCATCAAATAAATTAAGGTTTACATCAACTGAGTAGTAAATAATTATTAAGAAGATAATTATGTACTTTGTGTATTTTTTTTTATTATTGGTCACGTAAAAAGGTTACGTTTCGCAATAAAATACATTTGGACACACCCCAGAAATACTTAGACTTACCTAGACTCAAGCCAATACCCACTTTTATAACCTTAACACAAAATTAAATCAATTTTTGTGTCAAATACCTACTAGAGCCGAATTATGGGACAAGAATAACTAGAAAATCCTTAAATCTTACACTAAGTACAATGTACATCCTAGGGTTAATTAAGATATGTACTTTTGGTCTCTAATTAGCAAATACACAATGGTTAAAGACCACTTAGGATCCCTCCTCTTCTCTATGACGCGGCTAAATTGCATGTATCCACACAAAACCTTAAGATTTCAAATATCATAGGTAAATCTTGTACCATGATCCTCTAATTAAGAATGGTACTTAGATGTTTTATCAAAACCATTAGAGGCTAACTAGAAACCACCAAACCACTAGGTTAGGATCGATTTTGGTTTTGTTTGTGTAACTAGGAGAGTTAACTAGCCACTTTGCTCGTCATAAATACACACAAATGCTTACCATTTTACACTCTTACAACTCCACCTCTCTCAAACAAGTTAAACATTTTCCTCTCTTTGCGTCGGATCATAAACCGCAAACAAACATACCCATTCACTTCATTCAAACCAACAAACACGACAAAGGGTTATATAACGAGCGCATAAGGGAATATATGAGCTAGGGTTGGGTGTACACAAAGCTTTAAAGCTTGGTTTATCATTTGGTCGTGATATACATACGTGGGTTGTCTTATTTCTCACGCATACTCGAAAACCAAGCACTATGACCCTTTGTAAGTCACATTGAAACCATATAACTCATATTATACTTATATTATGCGTGTTAGTTTGTTAACTAGTCTACATGTCACGTTCATATAAGTCTGAGGTGTTAGCGTGAGTTCACGCATGTAAAATACAAAAATGGATGTGTTATACGCAATGTTATTGCGTATAACAACGATGTTAACATATATGAAAATGAAGCTTATCAAGATGAGGGCCTATAAGGTTTTCATCAACAACGATTTACACGAAACCTATATGTAAACTTTTCACATAAACTATATGGCTTGACTTAGGAACGTGTATACGAAATTGTTTAACGATTGCATGTGATAAACCAGGATTAAGGTACTTAAACGAGGGCTTAAAGGCTTATCAAACCCAAATGAAACTCCACCGAGCCTTAACGAGGCCCAAGACGGGCCCAATAGTCAAATATAAGCTTATACAGCTTATTAGCAAGCCTACTCAGCTTATGGGCTTATTAGGAAGCTTAGAAGGCCAATGGACCCAAGTGTGAGACCCATACACCCTTAAAACCCTTACCGGGCCTTAATGGACCCATCAAGCCCACATACGACTCAAACAGGCCTAACAGGCCAAACTTGTGGGTCTACAACTTATTAATAAGCACCCTTGAGCTTATTAAGAGGTCTAGTGTGCTTATTGAACTTATATGGACCCTAACCTTAAGTGTAAAACATAGCAAGACCCTTAACGTTCTTGATAACCCATTACCATGACCAACGAAAACCCATAAGCCACAAATAAGCTTAGACAGCTTATTTGTGAGCTTAAGCAGCTTATAGGACTCATAATAGCTTTAGAAAAGCTAATGGACCTTAGAGGAGTGAGTCTAAAAGCTTAAAGGGCCTTATCAAACTCTTAATGGACTCAAAAGCCTATTAACGAGCTTACTAGCTTATTGAATAAGTCATACAGTGAAAACAGATTAATTATAATCATAAGTGCTTAATGAGATAAGAAAATAAGTTGGATCATGTAGTGAAACCCCAACGGACCTTTAAAAACATTTTGGGTTAAGGTTGATGGGCTAACGAGTCCAACAAGCTCGAATAAGCTCACCCGAGCTTATTTTTCAGCCAAACAGTCTCACATAAGCTTATATAAGCCAAATGAGTGCCTATGTGCTTTTGGAATCTTAAATGGACCATTCATTAGCTTAATGGACATTTACGAGTCCAATAAGGCCCAATAAGCGAAATTAAGCTCATCCGAGCTTATTTATAAGCTAACCCAGCTTATATGGCTTATTGGAGTCCATTAAAACCAAATGCCACTTGCTAGAACTTAACTGGACTTAAAATATGACTTTTTCAAGTTAAGGGACTAAAAGTGCAAACTTGTAAACTTGAGGGTTAAAACTGTCAAAACTGTTTTCTATAAATTCTAGGGGCTGTTTTTAACATTTTTGAAACTTAAGGGGTTGTTTGAAACATATAAGGACTTAAAGTGTAAATTGTTGTAAAACTAAAGGACTAAAGGTGTAATTATGGAAACCTAGGGGTTTAAAGTGTAAATGTTATATTTTCATAAACATAGGGAGTGTTTTTGTAATATAGAAAATCTAAGGGTATTTTATGAACAAAGGTGATTTTAATAACCACTTAACATACCAGATATTATACGAGTTAAACTACGACTTAATAAATATGAATATTTATTAATAACGTTTATACATATATTTGAACGTGTGTAATCGTATACTTTCCCAAGAGCCATCAAGTAAATACAAATACAATAAACATGCGCACCACCACACAAGTGATAACAGTATATATAAACTAGCAATTTATTATAGTTTATGCATTGAGTCGTTAGCCTAAACTTGTAGACTAAGACTGACCGTATTTACTTAGGTATTTGACGGTGTGATTCATTCTCCATACTTGGATATATTTATCATTTTCAGAGGACTATTTACTAAGGTGAGTTCATAGCCCCATGTTTTACAATTATTTAAATGATTTACATCTTTGGGGTGAGAACATGCTTTGTTTTACAAATTGGATGCAAGTGTACATTTTATACTATGATTACGTGTTTCCTTAAGTAGCGATAACCCACTAAGCCCTTTATCATGAACTTTCAATTACTAGATTGTGAGCGCGAATGTTATAAATAGATCTATTTGGGATTGACGTCCCCGTTTGGGTGAGTAGCGCTCACCGTGCCGGTTTGCCGGACAAGAAACCTATACCATGTCGGATTTGGGATGTTGCGGGTTAGAACATCATTCACGGGCAAATATTGGCAATTTATTGCATTCATATACGTCGAGCTTCGGTGTCATGAGCTTAGGAAAATGTAATTACTTTTTATGATGTTTACATCTGTTGCTTAATCATACACTTGGAAATCTTGCGGTCCTACTAATGATTTACATAAACCTATGAATTCACCAACTTTATGTTGACATTTTAAGCCTGTTTTCTCAGGTCAATAAGGCACGAGGTGCTCAGATACATTGGGGGTCACTCTTTGGAAAGAGTCAGTACTAAAGATTTGGGCGTATTCCATTTTGGGAACATTTGTTATAAACCAAAATCTTTACTTATATTGCCGAACAATTTAAAGCCATGAGCTTATGTAATGAACAAGCATTTTGTTAATCCAATGTATCTTTTTAAAATGACACGTTTAGTGGTCGTTCTCATATCTTGTGCTATTGATCTATGAAGTAGCATTCCGCTGCAACCCAGATTTAGAG
Source organism: Tanacetum coccineum (assembly GCA_026074375.1). Taxonomy (NCBI): domain Eukaryota; kingdom Viridiplantae; phylum Streptophyta; class Magnoliopsida; order Asterales; family Asteraceae; genus Tanacetum; species Tanacetum coccineum. The sequence continues at coordinate 151 of BQNB010097499.1, read as the reverse complement.
GTGTTACAGATTGGTATCTAGAGCCAAGGTTATAGAGAACCAGGTCAAATGTTTTGTCTAGACTATAACCATTTTCAAACACTGCATTTACAAATGCGGTTTACACGGGATACACATACATTGCTTGTTTTCAATCTAGCATACATGCTTA
>BQNB010097498.1:1731-25372 GCA_026074375.1 Tanacetum coccineum | reverse complement strand
TGAGTCAGATTACGGGTGTCCCGGGTTAGACACCTGCAAGGGCATTCATTTATTGTTGGTATATGTTAACGCTTCGGTGTCATGAGCTTAGACAATAGTAATGCAATTTATATGACTTTGTATCTGTTATATTGTCATATGTGGATGAAATCTTGTGATTCACAAACACTACATTTCTGCTTAAACAAACCTATGAACTCACCAACTTTATGTTGACACTTTAGCAATGTTTTCTCAGGTATTAAGAATGAAGATGCTATATGAAGTCTCATGCATTGCAGTCATTTTCCGTTATCTGAAGATCACTTGTATCATTTAAAAACAATGTTGTATTGTCTATTTTTATGCTTCCGCTGAATGTTCAAACGATTTACCATTTCCTAATTCAAGTGATCGATTTTCTTAAAACGTCTCATATAGAGGTCGTTCTGTATTGCTTTGAAGCATGATAATCATGAAGTCACGCTCCCTCGGTTGCCATTATACTCTGATATTTTGGGGGTGTGACACTAAAGCTCGACATCTATGTATACAATTTAATGCAAATAAAGGCCCGTGTAGATGTTAAAACCCGTAACATCCAAATTGTTCCGACATGTATGCATTCGTGTTTTAGTACGGTCAAAACTAGTGAGAGCTACTCACCCAAACAGGGATGTCAATCCCAAATAGATCTATTTATACACTCGCACATCCTCAACCGGTCCCTCGGTCAAGAATTTAACAGTTTATGATAATGGGCAATGGTAGGTTTAGTTACTTAGGCACATGTAAACATGAGATGATAACCGAAAACACTTGTGTCCAATAAAATTTTAACCATTGTATTCGTAAATAGCTTTGAGTACTTAAATCCATAAATAGAAAAGAGTGTGATATAAATCAAGTAATTGAGTTTGTAATGAGTATGTAAACAATTCCGTAAATGAGTGTGCAAATGAGTATGTGACAAAGTATGAAACCAAGTTTGTAATCAACCATGTAATTGTGTTTGTAATGAATTGCAAAATCAAGTATGTAAACCAAGGTGTGTAGAATATAAATGTAAAAGATAATGTAAAACGACTATGTAAACAAGTTGTAGTGAGCATGTGTTATAACGAGCATGTATTCTCCCTCGAGATTTGTAAAGTAAATGTAAAACAAGTGAGAGGGGCTATAAACTCACCTCAAGCGAATGTGTTGATTATATAAATCAAGTAAGTGGAATGTCTCGAGTAATCCGAATGCAACCTAATTAATTATAGGTCGTATAAGTATAGTATATTTAATATAAATACAACATCACAAGTTATATAGTTACACCACCATCTAATAGTTCTTGTTTAATTTTAGAAGTTGAAATAATAATTAAATCGTAGTTTGTTAAATAAAGGTATATGTATTTGTATCCGTAAAGAAAATATTATTTTTGTTCATCAATGTATTATTTATTAAAAATATATGATTTAATATTTTTATTGATTATGTATTGATATTATATAATTAATTTAATTTTTTTATAAAATAATGTATAAAAGTAAAAATAGTGCACAAGGTTTTACAAACCTCATATCTTTATCGTTTTAATTCCGTTTCATACGTTTCTTATTTCCATAGTTTCGTATTAAGAAAATCTATCAAAATATTATATTTATATTATCTTAGCTACTGATGAACAGTAACTTTTACTATTTCTGTAAATTTTATAAAACTATTTTTTTGTAATTAATTATATAAAACATGCAAAAAGCATAACTCGTTCATTTTAATTCCGTTTCGCTTGTTCTTTACATGTATTTGGATTCGTCATGAAGAGTGCTATGTTTATAAAATATTTATTTTTATAGATAAGATCTGAGACAGAAAGTATTTATATAAAATAACTTTTAAAAAATTACTTTTATACGATTAATTAATGTAAACTCGTAAATGGCATATCTTCTTCGTTATAAATCTGTTTTTCGAGTTCTTTACATGCTTACGATCCTTGTGAAGAGTACTAATTTAATAAAATATAAAATGTATGGGTTTAATGTCGAATCCAAACAATAGGTATTAAAAGTTAATTAGGGTTTATGATTAATAAAACTAGTTTTATAATTACTTTCACTTAGGAACTTTGCACCATTATTTTACCAAGTATTATACCATATATCTTACATATATTAAGTCCTTTAAAAATCCATAACATTTTTACAAATGGAATCCATGTCCTTGTGATGTTTTACACATCAACTTGTAAATAAACCTTCAACACCATTTAATTTGTAATTCATTCTTATAAATTATTTAACACTTATACCAAGCATGTACCTTTATTTAAACTATTATTTTTCCATATACAACATGAAATTCAAATTTAATAAGCTCTTAAATACCTTATATAACACAAAAATAATTCTAGGTGGTGTCTAACATATATAACAAGTATTGTAATATAGTTAAGATAATGAATGATTTATGAATATTGTATTACTTTAAATAGACCTATAGAAGATGGAGTAGGATGATGAACACAACGTATAAACCCTAACCAAGCTTCAAAATCCAAAAACCCTAATCAGATACCCCTAAATATGTTTTCTTGATTAATCCTTGTTAAACCCAAATCCAAGCTTGCTAATACCTTGAGTAACCTTAGATGATCTTAGAATGAATACTTGTATGCTTGGAATACTTTAGAAAATCAAAGATTATGAAACCCTAATGCTATAATAGTGAGCCGTGGGTTTTGGTTAGTTTTAGGAGAGAGTTTGTGCTTTGTGAATTTATTGAAGTGTATAAATGTTACTAGTGTGTATACCTTCCTTTATATAGTAACTAGGATACCATAAACTACTAAAAATGAAACCATGGAATGAAGTGGTTTGGGTACAAGGTTGTAAGGTATGATGTGCCAATTTATGGAGAAGTGAGATGTAAGGTACTCTTTGTGTAAGGCTTGTGTACTAGTTGGTTAAAATGGCAAGTGAAAAATGTTGGTGTGGTTAATTAGATGTATATACTTGTAAAGTGTTAAGCTTTTATTTGTGTTATCACATGCCTACATCTGGCCATATGGTTTAAATGGGTATAAAATGATTAAATTTTTGGGTATTGGGTATAAAAGTGGGTATTTGTTTGAGTGTAGATGGGTAAAGGTATTTCCGGGTATGTCCGAATGTAATTTATTGCGAAACGTAAGCGTTTTACGTAACCAGCAAAAATAAATTATGAAAAGTTATAAATTATACTCCTAATAATCATATAACACTTGCTTGATGTAAACTTTAGTTTGTTTGGTGTCCGTTTACATTGAACGTTGATTTTTAGTTTACACGATTTAACTATAAGATAATAATTAAAAGCGAACGCGTAAAACTCTAAAAATAAATAATGGAATTAATTAAAGTCGTAAATAACCTAAAATGAGAAATGTTACACGTTATTTGATGTCATCAAATATCCCCCCACTTGAATCCTACTTGTCCTCAAGTAGCTTTTAGAAGTTTATAAAAATGTATCCTTAAGGATATTTTCCGTTAGGCATTTATTTGATCTATTACAAGTACACAACCAAACACCTCACGAAATAGGAAGATAAAAACACTCAAATCACTCAACTAATTTATGTGGTAACATGTAACTAATTCGCTCAATTGCATCGGTCGGACGAGAGTATTCTATTATAAGATTGGGCAAGGGATACACATCCTCCACCGCTAAAGCTAAGGAGTAAACAAGTTTATAAAGGTAATTTGGGTTTGTATGATAAGGCCTTAGGGTTTTTGATCATTTTTTCATTCTTTTCACCAAAAGTACCCACTCAATAAGGAAAACTAATGAAAACACACATACATGGGCCGTAACGACGAAATACGACATGTGTGTTCGATCACACCTCATTCGAAATTTAACCAAAAGGTTAGGCTTGAAGAATGATATAATGTAGGGACTTCTTAAAAACTTCACCAAAAAGTCGGTAAACCCAAAGAGGAAAGCTGAGCTTGAATACAGGCGTCGTAAACGACGAAAATGACCATGCTACGCTCGTACACATCCTCATTAGCCTTAAAACCAACGGGTTAGACATTAGGAAAGAGAAGTAAATTTGTTCGTTAACATAAAAATTACAAAACAAATAGAGATTAAGTCTAAAATACAATTGCTAGACACTCTTTCCCGACCGTAACATGATAAAGACACAAATATTTACAACATCTTGATCATTGATAAAAACAACAACCTTAAGTCGGGTTCCCGTAGACGGACTCCAACACTTCCCAATCATTCCATACTTTACATACTATACAGGGTAAGAAAAAAAAAAAAAAAAATGATCCGCTATCTATCCATTTGTACCCATACTCTACATCGTCGATTTGTTATCATAAGAATAATCGGATCCTTCATGTAATCCTTCGGTAGTTGTGAAACGATTATCTTCAAACTTTCCTTCTCTTTTTTGTTGCGATTTTTCTAATTTTTTTCTATTTTATTTATTTATTTTTGCTAACACTATACTACAAAACTCATAGTAGTTTCACCATCTTCACGATCATAATAATTCCGGATAATTCCTTTGGTAATTCTTCATTCTTTGGATGTACCATTAATTGCGTTGGTAGTAAAAATGCATGAGTTTTGACTATAATATACATTCCTATTTGCGATGTGCAAATTCTTTCAACCGTACCGAAGATAGAAAATTTTGACACAAGACTCGGGAAATACAAACTTTACACTTTAAGCAACTAGCAACTGTAAAATAAACTTAATCTAACAGGGTAGGCTAAGGTGTAAAGCTGTAACGAAACAAAATATTAGTGTAATTCCTAAAGGATTGGCTCTATGGGTTGTTCTAGGGGTATCTTACTCTTAGAGTAAGAGTAAACAAAGGGTTTATACGGGGGTTAACTAACCGATGTAATTAGTTAATAAGCAACATGTAAAGGCATTTTGGGTGTAATCCTAAAATTTACCAATTTAAACAAGTTACTCCATCTAAATCCATAGTACTCATCACTGCGGTCTCGAGTGATATACCAAGCCAAGTTCTAAAGTCTACTACATCACCGACACACTCATATTTTGTGGAATTTGGGTATACATCTGGAAATGGATAAGGTTAAATCCTCACAATATCTAATAGGGTTATTATGTAGGGGTTATGTATCATGTAATTTCACAAAAGTATGCTTGAAAAAAAATTAATTTTGAGCATAATTTAAGCTTTTTAGTGTGAAAATTAGGACAAATATACATTCTAATTCCCATCCCCCTACTTCTATTATACAACGTCCTTGTTGTATAGATAAAACATTAAATACGAGAATTAAAAAGAATTAGAATGAGAAACTCCCCTCATATTTGCTCGGTAGATTCTCCATATTGAGTTTATTGAGCAAGAATTTGTGTTGAACAGCCGCCTTGAAGTTTCAAGACTCCAGCACTTCAAAATCTCTAGATTTGTAAATTCTCCACCAATATTCGTCGATATTTCTTTCACGAGGTCCTGTGTAAAAATATAAGAAAAACGTACATTACTATCTTGGTACCTGCGGTTAATTGAAACTAAACTAAACAAACTAAATATGAGTCAGTCAGGTGAATACGTCGTATCATGTTAATGAATACGCCGTATTGCCATAACTGACAATAATGTTTTTAAAGTGCATAAAAAGTAAAGACTGATAACGTCCAGACAATCAATACGTTGTATGGTATGGAGCGGATACGCCGTATTGATGTCTGGGAAGATAGACTCGATAAAATTAAATAACATTCTGGGTTGTCTCCCGGGAAGCACTTTTGTTTATAGCGAAGTCTTTAAGTTAGACTTTTCTTTAGCTTTTCACTCGGTGCACGTCACCTTCCATCCGTTATCTTTCTTCTAAAAAATTTCTTGGTAAATTATTGACGTCCTATCTTCGTTTCTTTCTCAAGCATCATATTCACATCTTCTTATAGCAATATATTCTTCGTTGGGTCCTAGTGAATATTTTATAGCTTCAAACTTTTCTGCCTTGCATATCCTTTTGTAAGGCTGCTCATCAATAGAATTGGATGTATTGCTGAATTTGTGCTTCGTCTGGCTTAGTTCATTATCCTTTTCAGTTTCATTCTTATCACTTGTTATCAGATAAGGTTTGAAGAATGAGTAAGTAATTAGATAAGGTTTGAACAATGAGTCTGTAGTAGTGTTCTCGTTACTTAAGATGTTGTCATCCATTCGTCTCTTATTCCAGCTCCCATTAATCCAAGCATGGAATAACACTTTCTTAGTTCTTCCATCCATTTTCATGTGTTTATCATATGATAAATTTACTCGCGATATGAATTCAAGTGGATCAATTCCCCAGTTGTCTCCTTCGTCTAACATTTCTTCTTCACCGTCGTATAAATCGGGATAGAATCTACAAAAAAATTTCTCAACAAGGTCTTCCCAAACGGTGATTTTTCCTTCCCCCTCGTTTATCCACCATTGTCGTGCATCATCAACCAGTGAGAGAGGAAAGACTTTCATTTGTAGTTGATGGGAATCTACACCAGGAATGTAGATTAAATTAATTATTTCAAGCACCTTAGCAATGTGGTTGACAACGTATTCGTCAATCCATCCGTGGTATGCGTTCTTTCGTAATTCCACCAAAAATTCATTGCTGAGTTCAATGTTAATATCGTTACTGGTGATAGAAAGATTCGATTCATTTTGAGCATTCACAATGTATTCGTCTAAAATTAGTTCATCCATGACTTCTTATGGTATCTTCTTCAGTCTACTAGCTCTGATAAGTATTTCCTGTAACAAGGGTAAAAATATCAGCAGGATTTGCTCTGAAGAAATATAGAAACATTTTTAGCACGAAAATCAAATATAAAAACTTAGGATTCTGATTCTGTTTCAGATGATCGATACGCCGTATTCAATAGAAGTGAATACGCCGTATTAATCTTTTGAGTGAATACGCTGTATTGGACAGAAAGTTGGATACGCCGTATCCAATGGAAGTGGATACGCCGTATCGAGTTATCGACCAGAACAGTGTATTAGGAAAACAATTAAATTAAACACACAAATATACAAGCAAACAATTAAACTAACAAATATACAAAATATACAGAATATACAAGAATATACACTAATCTAATTAACACTACTCCTAAGGGTTAGATCTAATGTTAAAAACCAAAATATAAAATAAAAATCAAGATTAAATTTCACTCCCCGACAGCGGCGCCAAAAACTTGATGTGTCGTTGTGTGGTGTATATTTTTATGATTCAAGTTTTAAATTTATATTTTGCCGACTTAACCAAAAACAACACTTTAACGGGCAGTGTACCCGGTCGATGGTAGATTCGTGGTAAGTAGGGTGTCGAACACTTGAAGCGAGGTTAAATCTCTCAATTTATTAATATTTTGGTTTACTAATCTAAGTCAAACCTATGCTAATCCTATGTTAGTTCTAATCCTAATTCTAACAGGTAAAGGGGGTTTTCAGCCTGAGAGACTGGCACGGGTTTGGTGGTGACTACAATCAATTCAAGACACTTTAACCCACGTAAGCAAATTAACATAAGATAAAAGAGCGGTCAAGCCTTATGATAGAAAATTGTATTAGCCATCATTAATCCGATTAGAAGTTGGTTTGTTTATTCAGTGCAATGATTACTTATCTCGAGGTGGCATATCATTCTTAGACTTAGGCGGGACTTCATCCTAAGACCTAGACACATTAATTCTGTCACAATTAAAGATTTCCGCTCATAAAGATATCCTTAGATGCTGATTTTAATCTATCTTAGGGATTAAAGCAATGGTGATTCTTCTTAAACCATAGCTCATAGAGGGGGGGGGGGGGGGGGGGGGGGGGCCGGGGTGGGGGGGGGGGGTGGGGGGGGGGGGGGGGGGGGGGGGGGGGGGGGGGGGGGGGGGGGGGGGGGGGGGGGGGGGGGGGGACTTTACCTATTTACTGCTTAATGGTAATTTATACTCTAGTAGTCTACATGTTATTTGTTGAATTATCTAGGTTCACCTGCTAGTCAACATGTTCAATAAACCAAAGGCAATTTCCGTTAACTAGTTAAGCCAGAAGCGTATCCTTAGCACGATTTTAGAAGGACAATATTTATGATCCTATGATTCTAGATGTATAAATCACTATATGGAGAGCTATCCCGGCATCTAGATTACTTGGTCCGTATCACTAGATCCAGTTGAATGATAGGTCGCATACAAAAGCACGTAAACAAGTATATTGATAAACATAAACAAGCATACAATGATAAATTAAGCAATCGAGATATAAACAAAACCAAACATTTAGATCTTCATAATAATGGCTAATACCCGAAGGTATTAGCCTTCAAACATCATAATTAATACAAGAGTAATGGCTTAGCCAAGGTAAACTAACCGAGTTAACAAATGATACCAAAAACTGAACGATTACAAAAGTATAAGAAATTACACGTTGTCTTCTATGGATTGGAATGCGTTGCAAGACCTCTTCTGCTCTTTTTCTCCTCTGAAAATTGACTTTTTATGGTTGTTTTTTTTTTTTTTTATTTTTTTTTTTTTTATTTTTTTTTTTTTTTATTTTTAGGTATCAAGAATATGATTGAGCACACTTAAAACTCGTTTTTGAGTTTTGTATTTATAGGGTCTGGAGCCGGTGTCGATACGGCGTATCCAACGTATTGGATATGGCGTATTGAGGTTTCTTTGAGTAAGGACCACGTGTGATATCTTACAGAATATTTTATTCCTATATAACTTGAATACGGCGTATTGCCTTTCCTAGATACGGCGTATTGGTCTTGTGTCCTTCGTGGTCTTTGGTGAGCGCATGTACCACCCCTAAAAATGTGTCGCACTGGAAATATGTTCGGGGGCGTTACTTCATAATATAACAGCGTAAGGTACAAGAGAACGACCTCTAAATGTGTCGTTTGCAAAGTAATCTCGTTGATTTTCTTGAAATTGACATAACATTTGTCCCATAATTGCATCACAATGAAAAGTTTGAAAGCAATACAACAAGGTTTGATCATTTGTATATAAATAGAAATCCATGAATGAAATCTTGTCAAATTTAGACTCTAATGCACATCAAGTAAGCCAAGCATCTAATTCACTTGAGAAAAACATGCTTAAAAGTGTCAACATAAAGTTAGTGAGTTCATAGATTTTTGTAAGTATAAACGTTGAAATCAAAAGATTTATAAAGTATGCATGACCATTTCAATCCTTATAATAGTTGCCAAAAATTGTACGCATGAAAGTTGGACCGCAATTATTCAAAGTATGCATGATAATTAAAACCATCACGAAATGTTTCAAGTATGTATTGCCCAATGAGTGATAATGATTACTCTAAGTTCATGAAACCGATGCACTATGTACCCATTGTAGGTGTCCCCTCCAAGAACACCCGGGTCGTAATGAAAACCATATGTACCCATCGTAGGTGTCCCCTCCAAGAACATCCGGGCAGTAATGAATATGTACCCCTCGCAGGTGTCCCCTCCAAGAACATCCGGGCAGTAATGAATATGTACCCCTCACAGGTATCCCCTCCAAGAACACCCGGACATTTACTTGTAGTTATCCGTTCAATCCGCTTAAGCTAATTCGTAATCATTTCAAAAGTAAAGTATGTATTTGTGACCAAAAATGAAGTCAAGTAATGTATCTCATAGCGAGCTATGTAAACGAGTGTGTAAACCAATTTGTAATCAACCATGTAAATGCATTTGCAAACAAGCATGTTCTCACCCTAAAAATATATGTAAAACAAGTAAAACATGGGGCTATAAACTCACCTCGATGATGTAGAAAGATTTGCAGAAATGCACATATTAAGCACAACACAAACGGAAACCCGACTCGATCAAGAAGTTGCGGTTTATCCTAAAGATTATGACCCACTAGCCTAGGATAAGTATTTGGGTTTTCCGATGGATAGTCTCATCAACGCGACACGTTGGTAAAAGATTTAGATTCCAAGTTGTAATAGTTTGGTGGTTGGTTAAATAAAATAAATCGAAAGTAAACGCAAAGTGTGTAATATATTCCGTATATATTACATATGAAAAATAAAAATTATATAACTCATACCATGAATTATATAACAGACAAACAATCCAAAGATTAACATGAAGTATATAATACTTTGCAAGTATTATATAAGAAGTGTGAGTAAATGTGTGAAGATCGTTTAGACTCAACTAGGATATGTTTTACAAATAACATTAATAAGCACAACGGAATATAAAGAACAATAATGTTATTCAACAAGGTTTTTCATTCATACGTTTCCATCAAGCCCCAATTCTAGATGATCAATTCTAGAACGGTTACAATCTAACAGGGATCAAAGATCCTTGGGGCTACACACAATCTTCTAGGCGTCGTACTTAGAGAACTCACACCTAGGAACTCACACATAACCTTTACATAAGTCGACTAATTTTTTCTGTTGCACCAAAACTATGTGTCTATGTCTCTTTATATAGGGAGAGATCAAGACTTACAAAGGAAGATAATCATTAGACAGGTAAATCTTTTAAACATTAAGGAATATCTTCTGTTATCTTTATCTTCTTAAGGAGATCTTCCAAAATCTACATAATTCTCCACCAGCTTGTAGAATTCTTTAATAACAATTTTAGTCTTTTTGTTTCATTTTTATTATTTATTTTGTTCATCAAAATCTAGAATCCCCAACAATCATTCCCATATTTGATGATGATAAATCAAAAAAGTCGTGTTACGACCTTCAATCATAAAGCCAAAGCTTCCCCTGAAGTTGAGATGTGATCATCTCCCTGAATGAAACAAAACTTCCCCTTAAGTAGATTTCCCTTTGTACCATACCACACCAAGGATCTATAAGTTGCAACCTGTTAATATTTCTTCCCCTTTTTGTCATAATCTAATAGGGGACATATGAATATAAGCAAATTTGATCTTGACCACTACAAACCAATATCATACTTCTAATCCAAGCCTTCTAATTCCTCAAATTACCCTCCATGACGCACCTTCAGATAAATGAACTTGAGCAGTAGAAACTTAAACTAGCAGTAGTAATAATGACTAGCAGTAGTAAAAACCTTCACCTTGATGTAACATATAAATGGTTAAACATTTTAACAATAAGCTTCCCCTAAAACCCATATGTTAACCATTTCTTGAATCTTCAATTATGTAGGCTTTTTGTAATGATCACTGATGAAGAAAACTAAGTATAACCAACTTGATGCTAAAGTAGAATAACCCAAACTTGTGTCTTATATCTTGTACTATCCACGTGACTTTGAACTTATAAATAAATATGTGAAATATAAGTAGATCGCAATCTCTTGACAAAAATCCTCATCTTCTATGAGACACATAACCAAAGTGATAGCAAATGTGAGCATTGAGCACCATAAGTTTGTAAATCACACACCTTTGCTAGATTCGTCAAGTCTTTGTCACAACGTTGAACGCACGAACAAGTTATCTTCAAAGTGTAACACCCACTTTAAGATATGATAAGAACACGCATCCAAATAATTCCACTTCATCATCAAATAAGTGATAAACAATCTTCTTCGTAACCAATTAATCCAATAAATACGAGCCTTTAAACTTTTTAAGAACATTTAAAACAAAATCAATCTGTTAGCTTCCCCTTAAACCAATCAGTAGTAACCAACAGTTGTAACTCCTTATATTGGTAGTATTAAATATACGAGCAGCACAAACCTTGGTAAAAGTTCAATAGCAGTAACTGCTAACCCTAGCAGTATTAACAACTACACAACAGTAGTTACTTTATTTTGTGTCTTGTACAAGATCTTAACTCAGCCGAGAACCAAAAACTCTTCTTTGTCTGATGTCGGTCATAACAGACAGTACAAACTAGCAGTATTAAAATTTACCAAGCAGTATAAACCACAAGGCTAGCAGTACTAACTGTCATTGGCAGCACTAATCAAAGCTGGCAGTATTAACATTCACGAAACAATAACTGGCAGCACTAATCTCCTTTGCCAGTAGTAACGAGCCAACAATAGCAGTACTAAGTATATGTTTGAGCTCAAGCAGTTGTTGGCAACATGAACTAGTACACGAACATATGTTTGATCCAAGCAGTTGCAAATGATTCGAGCAGTATTAACATTCCATCGCAGTAGTACTAACTATTTAAAGGCAGCAGTACTAAAAAATTGCTCGAACAGTATTAACTACTACCAATAAGCCTAGTAGTAGTAACTGTTTTATGATAGCAGTAGAAATAGCAACATTTATAATTCGGGCAGCACTATATTACCTCAATCAACATATATAGAAGTTATTAATGGAATAAAACACAATCCCTAAAAATTAGGGTTTTCATATTAGAGCAAATCTCATTCTCAGACTCACGAATCATAACCATACTTACTAAGATAACTTCCATAGCTGTGAACAAACGCATCTGCTGTATCTACCTCTATCCATAAACCGAACACAATACACCTTTCATACCAACAGCAGATACAAACATATACATACAAACCTGCTGTATACCAGTATTATATGAACCCACTCAGCATCCAATCCATCCAGACGACGCTTTTTTATAACACAATGTGTTTTCAAGTCATTGACGACATCGATAAATCCATAATGTACCTTTTGTATTGTACGTGTTTGCTTGAAATCGTAATCGTTAGGTTAAATCGCGTACGCCAAAAATTAGCGTTCAATGTAAACGGGCATCAAACAATTAAATGTTTACATCAAGCAAGGGTTAAGTAATTATTTTGAGAATAATTATTAACCTTGTTCATTTTATTTTTATCGGATACGTAAAGTGTATACGTTTCCAAATAATCCATATAAAACAGATCATTATTAGGAATAAACGATCAGATCACCATTAAGGTTTTGGATTAAACTATAACTTCCTGGATTTACCGAATTAGGGTTTGATTAATAAACCCCTAGCTCACGATGATTAAAGTTATGTATCAAAAACCAGAAAAACAACACGAACTTCTTTTCTTTAACTAGAAAAACCTGTAGATCCTAGATCGAGAGCCACAAGGATCTGATACCAATTGTGGAAACCTAAAGATCATTTAAGCTTGAGGTTGTTTAGACCTCATCTAGGATAATATAGTAACAATGATATAAATTGCACAGCGGAAATAATAAACACAAATCAAAGTTACTTCAAGGTTTTTCTTTATTAATCAACACAGCCCTAAATACTATTTGATCAGAATAGATTCGCGTTTCTCTTCTGTTGTTAACAGGGATCAAAGATCCTTGAGGCTAAACTCTAGACGTCTACACTAATTATACAAACGTGTACACACACACTTTTGTATCTAGTCGACTCTCATATGATGAACACACACTTTTCTGAATGCATAAAACAATATCTAGGGATCTCTTTATATAGTAGAGTCCATCTAGATTTACAAGGGAAAACATAATTGTACAAGGAAACTAAATCTTTTAATTCTTTAATAAACTTCATCTTTATCTTCAAGAATCATATCTTTTGGAATCTTTTATCTTTTATAGAATATCCTTCATCAGCTTGTAGAATTCCATAATGCTAGATTTAGCCCTTATGTTTCCATCTTGTTTCATTCTTGTTTTGTCTTATCAACTCAAATATAATTCCCAACAAACTCCTTAATGTTAATAATTTCATCAACTTCTATCGACTCATCTTCTTCATTATTATTATTTACTACTTTGGTATTCTTTTATAGCTTCTTCTTCACCAACATCATCATCAACCAATGGTGATAATTTGGTAGGAGGAGGACTTTCATCGAATGTCACGTTGAGTGATTCTTTGACTTTTATTGTGTGTTTATTTAATACTACATAAGCTTTACTATTTTGAGAATACCCTAGAAAAACACCTTTGTATGACTTTGGGTCAAACTTGGTTAGATAGTCTTAAGTATTTAAAATGAAGCACTTGCTTTCAAATACTTTGAAATATTCTAAAGAGGGTTTCCTACCTCTAAATATTTCATAAGAGGTTTTTCCTATTATTGGTCGAATTAATATTCTATTTAGTATATAAGTTGACGTATCGACGGCATTACACCAAAACTTTTGTGGAATGAATTGTTCATTAAGCATAGTCTTAGACATCTCTTGTAAGGTTCTATTCTTTCTTTCTACTGCCCCATTTGATTGTGGAGTACATGGAGCCAAGAAGTTATGAGTAATGCCTTATGCATCAAAATAAGCTCCAAATTGTACTTCATTATCAAATTCTCGACCATGATCCGTTCTAATAGCTATTATAGAAATGCCTAGTTGGTTTTGAATTATTCAACTTAATATTTCAAATTTCTCAAAAGCTTCATTTTTAGCTTTAGGTAATCTAAGTCCATGTATCCTAGAATCATCATCTACTACAAGCTAATTGTGCTAATAGATTACCACCATAGCTTTTAATTGCCAATGGGCCAAATAAGTTCATATGTAATAATTCTAAACATCTTTTAGTGGAAACCATATTTTTATCTTTATGACTTGCATGAGCTTGCTTCCAAATTTTACAAGCATCCAACAAGTGTTTATCATATTTTAGGCTTAGGTAAGTTTCTGCTACTTTCCATAGATGAACAATGATTGATTAAACGTTATATTTGCCTCGTCGTGACAAGTTTCTATGGCTATATGGTTAGAGTTATCTCTACCATGGCGAGACATAATTGTCTTTGTGACCTTAATTTTCCTAGTTTCATTAACAATATAGACCATTTTTCCTATTCCTATTTCCCTTTGAATTTTACCATCTTTATTATATACACTACCTTCTTCTGTGAATAGACTTGACACTTGTGTCACAAAATTGACCAACACTAAGAAAGTTAAATGCAAAGTTATCTACTATCGTTCTACATTAGATTAGTAAAAGAGTCATTAGAGATCGTACCTTTTCCTATGATCTTTCCTTTTAAGTTACTTCCAAAAACAACTTTACCACCATCATTGCCTTTTAGGTAGGAATTAAACTAATAGTTACCGGGTCATATGTTTTGGTTTGAGCAAACATATCTTTGATCTACTAACATCCGCGTTCCATGCACTTCTCAAGCATACCTATTTTAACAAAAATAAATTCAAGCGTTTGGTCCCCAATATCTCATGGGTCCGAAAATGTTAGTGTTGTACATCCCTTGCATTTGTTGCTATTGATTGAGATATTGAAATGGGATACCATTTCCCATATGTACAAAGCCTTGATTTTGTTGGTTGTTCCAAATTAATAGGATTAGAAAGTTTTGATGAAATGGTTGTTATGAGTTTCTACTAGATTGAGATGTTGTTGTATCTAGGTTAAGAAGGGATTGTTTCTCCTAGGTGGAGGTCGGTTTCGATCTAGATCGGTTTTGACATCACACCCTCCTTTACCGCTTTTGAGGATGTTTTTAAAGACTCGGTCTTTCTTTGACACTCCATCAATGCTATTATGTATTAGTTTCTTCCTAGTAATAACAAAATCCGATCTAGAAGACATAGGTGGACTAAAAAAGTGTTCTGTCCTATTTTCGCCATTGTTGCGACTCACGAATCCAGGTAAGGTGGATCCGTGCGCCTTTATGGTGGATCCGTCCGTCCCTTTTTCAGCGGACGATCCAACGAAACTCGTGGTTTTAGTTTCGCTTGTTGACCCTTTATGGCTATCAAATACTAGACCTATTTTGCAACTAGGTGACTTTTGATTGTTTAACATTTCTCTTAGTGATATGTATACCCTTTTTTTATCAAATTTAACAAATTTAACTTGAGTTTCTTTAAGTTGGCGTTTTCTAATTTAAGTTCATCACATGACTTACACGCAATTTCAATTTCTTTACTTCTCTCAAGTTTCTTAATTTTCTCGTTTAATTCTAAAATTTCTTTTTCTAAAAGATCTCTTTTATTTTTCAAAATTTTATTCTTGATAATGATTTTTAAGCTAATTTAACATAAGCTATCGTATTCGATTTGCATATTATCATTATCAAGAGAAGATGCATTATCACTATAGCAAGAAGAGTTAAGAGTTACCTCATTTGACAATTGAGTCATGAAACAAGTTTCGTTCCGATGGTTTGTTTCGGCGTTCATTCTTGCTAATCGCTCAAAGAACCTCCTTATAAAGGCCTCTTGATCTTGTTGCGAGATGGTTTTGGACACATCTCCATGAGATGATTTGGATCTCCACATCTAAAAACATTTTCGTTCATCTCTTTCCTTTCTTTCTCATCTCTTTGCAGGAATGACTACTTTTTCTTCTCTTGGTTGCATAACAAATTTACCCTTTCTTTTAAAGAACTTTTTTAAAGTTCCTTACGGCCATAGCATATTCTTCATCATCGCTTTCGAATGTCGAAGTTTCATCATCACTAGACTCCTTCTTAGCTTTCAAGGCAATGGACTTAACTCTTTCCTTTTTGCCTCTATAAATTTTGGAATCCTTTTCCATGACTACTTCATGTACTTTTAGATTGCCGATGAGCTCGTCTAGAGCTAGTGATGACAAATCTTTTGATTCTTCAATCGCTGTGACCTTTGCTCTCCATTTAGGATGTAAAACCCTAAGAAACTTCCTAACATAGTTCCTGCTAAAGAAACATTCATCAAGAGCTTTAAGACTAGTAATAATAGTGTTAAATCTAGCAAAACCGCTATCAATAGATTCTTCTTCAAGGATATAAAATTGTTCATATTGTTGAACAAGAAGATCAATTTTATTATCCTTTACTTGGCTATTACCTTGATGCGTGATTAACAATGATTGCCAAATATCTTTAGCCATCTTACACATAAAAATTCTTTCATATTCCTTTTTAAGTAAAGCATTATAAAGAACCATTTTAGCTTCATTATTTTTAGCAAGTTTCTTTTTAATATCATCTTGTTGTTCAAAAGGAACCATTTCTAAAACTTGGGTTTCTTTATTTCTAGCAACCGGTAGAAAATCACCATTCAAGATAATATGCCAAAGAATCCAAATCTTGTGACTTTCACTAAGTTTTCAAATCTATTTTTCAAAGAGATGGTATGTGCATAGATTGCCCTTCTAGATATTTATCTAAATCCATAGATCGATTCAAGCTTTAATGTACAATATACGTTAAAGATCTTGGGTGACCTTGGCTTTTGATACCAATTGTGGAAACTAGAAGGGGAGTTGAATAGTTTTTACCATTTTAAAATTAAAACTTAGATTGTCGACCTATGTGAATTCAAGAGATATACACAAGTGTATATGATATCAATGCAACAAGTAAATAAACAAACTACTAAATGTAAGCAAGTAAAGATAAGAAAGATCAAACTGATGACATAACGATTTATAGTGGTTTGGCTACGAAGCACCTCTTCGCCCTACTCCACTCCCCAAGTACCCAACTTGAGAGTTATCTTCACTATGTCAACAAGCTCCCTTTAGGCAGAGAAAACCGTACACGTCGCTTACACTTTTTTCGGTACTAAGCTAAATACCGAGTTCTACTTCAAGATAGAACCAATCTAACACACTATGTATTTTGAGGCCTAAATACTAACCTATCATACACATATGATACACACAACACAAGATATACAAGATGAATGATTATCACAAATATAACACCCTATGTTTTCAAGTCATTGACGACATCGATAAATCCACAATGAAACCTATTTGTAATTGTACGTGTTTGTTGAAATCGTAATCGATATGTTAAATCGCTACGGCACAAAAATTAGCGTCATATGTAAACGGGCATCAAACAATTAAATGTTTACACCAAGCAAGGTAAGAATTAATTTGAGAATAATTATTAACTTGTTCAATTTATTTTATCGGATACGTAAAGTGTATACGTTTCGCGATAAATTGCGTTAGGAGGCAACTCCCAGAACCACCAAAACCTTTTCGACTCAACAACAAATTACCCACATTTATACCCAATACATAAAAATTACTCAACAACATCACATATATCTTCTTATGGCTGAATTTATGGCAACTGATACAAAGATATAAGAAAAAAATTCACAACTTGGTCAATATACATCTATCTTGCATTAAAACCTAGCTAGTTTGTTACTTTGACTCAAGACAAGAAAGGCAAGAATCGCTAAAACCCACGCGAGAGAATTCTCTTTAATGTTTACTTGACTATTGACCATTGAAAAGTCTTATATACATGCAAGAAACTAGCTAAGTTATCACATAGATTCAAAACACTTAACCAAAAATTGAAAAATCTCTTCCTTTGCTCACTCTTAAGCTCACGGCTCAAATAGGGCATCCAACCCAATCCATACTAATTTTTATACAACCTATACACTTCTATACACATCCATCCTAAGATGTTCTAAGGTGTTTCCAACCATTGAATCACCATTTACAAGTAATAATCAAGAAAAGGAAGCTAGGGATTTTATTGAAGAAAACAAGGGTTTTCTTTGTGCAAGTTTGGATTTTATGGCTAAACACGGGTTTAGCATTTGTTTATCATCATCTTCATACCCAATAAGGTCTACTAGAACCCCTTTACATTCTTATAATTTTCATTGTTATGCATATGATTAGTTCTATTTTAGTTGAATCACCATTTAAGATTTTAACTTTTAAATGAAGTTTTCACTAGCAATGATCATCTTGTATACTTATATACATGTGGTGTTATTACTTATATCATACTAAAAAGGATGAGAAAATATTGTATTAAGTTGTTTTGGTGTAAAAATGATTAGAGGTTAATTAGGGTTTTTATGGTTTCATAATATGTTTCAAGTTAAAGAAATACATAAGACAAGTTAAGGATAATTATGGACTTATATTGAGGTTATAAGATCATTAAAATGAGGTTATATCATGATAAGGAAACATGTATACTTATGGTTTATAAGGAAAATGGCTACATATGAACTTATGGTAAAATGACTTATTATATAAAGTTATGACTTATTTAGTATTATTAAGAATTTGGTAAGTTGGATAAAAAGGACATTTATGGACCATGGACTTAATATGTATATGATATAATACATATATATAAATTGTAAGACTTGTGGTGAAATACAAAAGTGGTAAATAATGGAAACAAGGGTTAACTATGGACTTATCAAAGTCATGTAAACATTTTGTCCAAATTCGTGTATAGGTATACTTGTAATATATTTTTATATGATATTACATTTCACGACGATTCTGAAAAGGTAATAAACTTGTCAAACGGATTAATAATGAAGAAGTTACGTTAAAAACGGGTTATACGTTTATTAAACGGAGTTTATAAAATAATTTTTATAAAACATATATCAAACAGCAAGGTTGGATAATTTTATCAAATAAAACACATATTTAGGATTCTAAAATGATAAGAATCATGATTTTTCAATTTATAACGAATAAGTTATGAATTTCGCGGGTTTTCGGTAATTAAAAGTTTATAAAAATAATTTTATAAACTATGAACAGTAAAAACACTATTCATGACAGAAAGTTATATTTTTGTAAACCTCATAAAATGATAGAACTTTCAATTACGAGATCGTGCTCGAAAGAATCGTTAAAAACGGAGCTATAACGAATAAAATACGACATTTACGGGTTTTACGACGATAAAAACTATATAAGTGAAACTCATGTCTGGTGTGAACAGTAAAAGTTACTGTTCATCAGAGGACCAAAATTATAAAAATGTCAAATATCGATAACCCGTCTTAATACGAAAAGATGGGCATAAGAAACGCAAGAAACGGATTAGAAACGTGAAAGTTATGACGATTTTACCAAAAGTATGTTTATAAACGTTTTAATTTTATAAACATGTTTTCACTCAAACATTTAGATGGTGATTAGCTATATAGACTTATGCATGGTAGGAGTACTTAATGTGATTAGTACTTATACGACCTTAAATTAAATAGGTTGCATCTGACGATTTGCGTGACGCGTTATCTGTGATATTTGGATTATCAGAACTCAAGGTGAGTTCATAGCCCCACGTTTTACATGCTTTTGTTTTACAAAGTTTTTGGGGTGAGAAACATGCAATGTTTTATAACTGGACACAAGTGGTTAAGTTTCATGTTATGATTACGTGTTGCCTAAGTAGCGATAACCCAATCTGAGCCCATTATCATGAACTGTCAATTGCGGGATTGTGAGCGCGAATGTTATTAATAGATCTATTGGGTTTGACAACCCCGTTCGGGTGATTAGCTATCACTGGACAAACGAACGTATACCATGTCGAATATAGGATGTTGCGGGTTAGAACATCACCACGGGCAATGTAGGCCATTAATTTGGTATTCATACACGTCAAGCTTCAGTGTCATGAGCTTAGAGCAACGTAATTACATTTATATGATGTCTGCATCTGTTGCATTATCATACACTTGGGAAATCTTGTGGTCCTACAATATATGATTTATCAAACCTATGAATTCACCAACATTATTGTTGACGTTTTAAAGCAATGTTTTTCAGGGGATCAGTAAGCACGAGGTGCAAGGGATACATTGGTGGTTTTGATTGGGATATCATGCATTAAAGATTTTGTCGCATTACATTTTGTATAACTGAATGGGCAAGAAATCTTTGTACTTTGAACAAGTGGACAAGTGAAGCTTCGGCTTATGTAACAAATACTTTGATAAATCTAATGTATCAGTTTTTAAACGACTTTTTGGTCGTTCTATATACATTTTGTGTTATTGATCTGAGAAGTAACACGCCCCAGACCCTTATTCCGCTGCGACCCAATTTGGGGGTGTTACATCCTTACCTTCAAAGGAGTATAAATAGAGCTCTCTAGTCTTCATTCAAACTCACACCCACCTTCATCTTTCTATAACCCATTTGGCAGCAATCCTTTACTCCCTTATGATCCTAGGATCATTAAAGAAGATCAAGCAAGCGAATCTTTGAAGATTTGAAGCCCCAGGAACAAGATACAAGGCGTACGAGTGGAAATACTACCCGAAATGACCCATTTCCACCATTTTTGCTCCTTGAAGCTCAAACCCAGGTTCTAAGGATTATACTTCTGCTCCTACACTTTTATAATGTTCATATGATCCTAAATATACTCTTGTTAAAGTTTCATAACTCAATTCATGCTTATTTTCCATTTTGATCCAAAACCGTACACCCGAAACCCTAATTTCATGTTTTTTTAAAAACTAAATTTCACAATGGTTAAATGTTATTATAATCTATCCTAGCATGCTTAACTAATATTAAAATAACCACTTTATTGATTATTGAAGGAATTTGAACTTAAAACCCGCGCGTTTACGTTTTAAAACCCTAATTTGACCCGTTTTGCTTCCTAGCCTAACGAATCATTATTTTAAACTTGCGTTATGTTAAAACTTCATATTTTAGTTTATTATAACTTATAAATATCTTTTTAAATGTTAACATAAGCTTGCATGGCAATTTGGACATGTTTTGTAATTATAATCCATGCAAGGGGTATATATCGTAACTTTCTGAAATTAATAACTAGAAGGGCTGAATATGTCATTTTATCAAAGTTATAACTATAGGGGTCTATTATGTCACTTTTCAAAGTGCAAGGTTTACTTGGTATATCTTTTAAAGTTGAAGGACCAAAGTCATAAAAGTGCAAACTCCAAGGGTAAATTCTGCCACTTTTCAAACTCAAGGGTCTAAAATGTAACATTTTGAAAAAGTATAAAATCATGTTTAAAACCTTACAAGACATAACTTTAATTAACGCTTCTCATGCTTAACATTTCCAGATATTGATTAAAACGCTTAAAACCGATTATATCATATCACAATACTAGGGAGCTTCATATTAAGGAGTTTCATCTTGGTATTACGTTCTGACTGAGTTGTTGGGTTTACGATTTAAAGTGCCCTAGCTCCTCAAACGTTTACTGAATGACTTCTGAATTATGATGGCCCGAACGGTGATACAATAATTCCAAACTCTTCAATCAAACTCATAACTCTTAAAACTAAAGTTCTAGAGTACAAACTTCTTAAGACTTGACATATTTACTCAGGTTGCGTGACGTGGCTGTTTACTATCATTTTACTATATCAACATTCCCCGGTTAAGATTGTGATAAGGTCGTCAGCTTTCATTTTGGAATATATATTACATCTACCTATCAGGTGAAGTTCATAACCTCGCCTTTACTTATTTACATGTTTTATAAACCCGCGAGGGGGATACATGCTTGTTACAAACTCTTTTACATACTCGTTGTGAGTTCATAGCCACATATTCACTTTTCAATCTCTTTAATGTTTTATAAACCCGCGAGGGGGATACATGCTTGTTACAAACTCTTTTACATACTCGTTTATCTTATAACAATGTGATTACTTTTCAAAGGCTTAATGAATTCAAAACACCCCATATTTCCATCTTTTAAATACTTTATAAACCTGTTATAAACCAAGAAATACAAGTGTTTTCTAAATGTAACTACCCCAGATATATTATTGCCTAAGTAGCTTCCAGTGCTATTATTTCCATATCATGAATCAGTAATTACTTGCATTGCGAGAGAACACAATATTGTGAATAGAATCAATTGGGGTGACGCTTCCTGTCGTATACACTAAGCTCGGGTAGCCAAACGCACATATATTTGTCCTAATATGTAACCTTGGCAAGTAACTTTCCTCACGAGGACATTCGTTCCAAACCAATATCACACGGTGATTTCCCTGTTAATGGTATTGGATGTCATGAGCTTAGATTGCAATAAATAATGTTCCCCATGATGATTGTCCTCTGAATACTTAAACCAGTATTACACTATAACTTGTATTCAACTATACATTCAAGACCTATGAATTTCACTCAACCTTTGTGTTGACCCTTTTTAGCATGTTTATCTCAGGTAATTGAGCAACTTAAGCAGGATTGGCATGGACATGAAGATGCTAAAACTTGTAATCAATCACATTTATGTTTCTAGATTTTGGGACCTTCCTATGAAAAACTCTGATTTGAAATGAATGATAACATATATTTTGAATAAACGTCTCTTTTGGGTTGTTTTCTATGATTATGATTGTTGTATCCATGAAGTAATACCCCAGATTAGCTTCCGCTGCTATATTGTAAAAATGGGGGTGTTGCAGATTGGTATCGAAGCGCGCCAATGTTATAGGAGAACACAAAGGTCAAAACCTTAACTATAACCACATTTCTTTTTCAGCCATCAAAGTCCTCCTTGCCACTACATTCTAGAACAAGTATGTAAATATACATATCTATTATACTATTACATAAATAACTTATGTTAGTTACAAACTAGGTTGTTATCAGAACGATGTCTTCTCCCAACCACTCTACTTCCGATCTTGAGGATGATTTTTCCTCTATGAATATTCTTAACTATACTTCGGTCTCATCGGATTATTTCTCAGCTTCATCGGAAAGCAGTTCTTTTAACTCTTCGGAAAACTCTACAGATAATATAATCCCACCAGTATTCTTATCTTTCTACAATAATCCTTGTTTGAAGGACTTACAAGCATTTTATGCTAAGGAATTACCTATTTCATTACCAGATCCTATTATTCCACCAGCTATTTTGACTCCATCTCTGGTATTACCACCATCATTACTATTTGATCCTCGATATTTCTTTGTTCCTAAAGAACTATTACCACCTAAGAAGC
>BQNB010097497.1:12486-25373 GCA_026074375.1 Tanacetum coccineum | reverse complement strand
GGGGTCAACATGAAGTCCTTGACTATCAATTAAGTGTCCAAGAAATTATACGATACGAATCCAGAAATCACACTTGGAGAACTTGGCATACAACTTCTCTTTCTTGAGTAATTCTAGGATTATTCTGAAATGATTTGTGTGCTCTTCTTTGTTATGGGAGTAGATGAGAATATCATCGATAAACACTATTACGAATTTGTCCAAGTATGGTTTACACACACGGTTCATGAGATCCATGAATACAGCAGGTGCGTTAGTTAAACCAAATAACATCACTTGAAATTCATAGTGTCTGTATCTTGTTCTAAAATTAGTCTTGGGAATATCTTTATCCTTTACTCTCAGTTGATGATAGCCTGATCTTAAGTTAATCTTTGAGTAGACACTCTAACCTTGAAGTTGGTCAAATAAGCCATCAATTCTGGGTAATGGGTAATGATTCTTTACGGTAAGTTTATTCAACTCCTGGTAATCGATACACATTCTAAAAGATCCGTCTTTCTTTTTGACAAATAAGATAGGAGCTCCCCAAGGCGAGGTACTTGGTCGGATAAAACCTCGATTTGATAACTCTTAAAGTTGGTTAGATAGTTCATGCATTTCTGAAGGAGCTAATCTATTAGGTGCTCGGGCTACAAGTGTCGCTCCTGGAATTAGATCGATTTGGAATTCTACTTGGCGAACGGGAGAAAGGCCAGGTAGATCTTCAAGAAAAACTTTTGGGAATTCTCTAACTACTGGGATATCTTCTAGTCTTTTCTCGTCTAACTTCTTTTCCATTACTTGGATTACGAAAACTTAAAACCCTCAGGATATATATCTTTCGGTTTTTATACAGGATATGAGACTTAGTCGGGTTTTACTTTGATTACCTCGGATGATCAAAGTTTCACCGTTGATTGGGATGTGGACGAATTTCTCATCACATATAATTCTAGCATGATACTTAGATTACATTCCATACCATTGACGAGCGTTCGGAAACTACCGAGTTTAATTAGCATATGTATCATTTTTTTGAAAGGTGTATTTACGAACTTAGAGTGTAACCCTGGATAACGGTATTAGTGCCTACTAAGTTTCCATTGGCCATTTCAATATCATAAGTGGTATCTAGTGTAATTGGTGGGATATTAAGCATAGAAGCAAGAGTTATGGATACAAAACTTTTATCTGCTTCATAATCGAATAATACTCTAGCTATATGTTGGTTTAGAAGGAACGTACCCGTGACTACGTTCGGGTCTTGGTGAGCGTTCTTGTCCCTCAGCAAGTATGCTCTTCCGTGGGCACTGTTGTTTGTCTTTGAGCACTGATAATTGTAATGCCCTTTCTCTCCACAAGCATGAAAAATTACTGATACTGGTTGCTGATTGCTTCTAGTGGCTGGTCCTTTGTTTCTGCAATTCTTAGTCAAATGGCCCACCTTGTTGCAAGTATTACACTTAACAGTGCAAGGTCCTGTGTAATGTAGAACACATCTTTTACATAATGGGAGGTTTCTAGCGTACCTATTGTTTTTAGATGGAGTGGTAGTATAAGACCTGAAGGTTTCTTGTCTTCTATTCTGTTGTTGGCGGTAATCATTATTGCGGTTGCTATTATTGTTACGGTTGTTTTGGTAGTTGTTGATGCGATTATTGGGGTAGTAGTTGTTGTTGTTGAAAGTTCTTCTGTCGTCAAACTTTCGTTTGTGATCACTTGATATTTGCACCGGAGTGTGCTTTGTTACCTGATCCATTAGTCTTTGGGCTATGTTAATGGCTTCCTCTAAAGTTTGAGGCTTTGAGGCGTCAACATTTCCTTCAATACTTCTAGGAAATCCTCTGATGAAAGCTTCCATGAGTTTCTCGGTATTTGGTACCATGTTTGGGCATAAGACTGCTAATTCCTGGAATCTTCTAATGTAAGTTTTAAGATCATTTCCTTTTACAGTCAGATTTAAATTATCTTCCATTTCCTGACTTCGGTTCTGAGGACAATTACTTATTTGTTAAGAGCCTTTTCAATTCAGTCCAAGTAATCTTATTGGCTTGATCTACTCCAATAGGTTGGGCGTATGCATTCCACCAGGACAAGGCGTTATCAGTCAGGGTACCAGTAGAAAATGTCACTTTATTTTCCTTGGCACATTTGCTACGAGGAAATACTGATTCGGTCCGTTCAAACCAGCGAATGAGGCCAACTTCTCCTTCCATACCATTGAAGTAGAAAGGTTGACAGCTTATGAACTCTTTATAGTTTCCCGTTTTTGCTACAGGAAAGTTTCATGTAGGTTCCGGTGTTCCTATTGGGATTGCTAGTACTGGCCATTGTTGCAGCTTGTGCTTCCAGAGCTGTGGCAACACTGTCAGCAACTAGTTTCTTGATGGCAGCCTGAGTCATGGCTGGTGCTTCGGATGTTGATGTTCTTTTGGGAGGCATTCTATCAACATAAGACAATACGTAATAAGAATGATATCCTAAGTCTTTTCCTTAAAATGCTTAAAGTTTAAAAATAAACATCTAGTAATATCAAAATCATAGATACTTATTTTATATGAATTCTAACAAGCATTAGACTTATTAGTTCATTTTATAGAAGTCACGGTATGATTCATAATGATGAAGACGGAGACAACGATGTATGAGAATTTATAGGATATAGGATGAATAAATCGGTATTATGAAACAACAAGGTATAACGGGATCACCATTGTATTATATCATGAACAACTTGCCTTTGTACTGTACATAGTCAAAATTTAACAAGTGTTATTATTTATACCACACATCTCGTGGCTAGGTTCTTAACAAAAGCTATAACTAGTATCTAATCTAGTAGTCCGATGGTCCTTCCTGGCTGTTCTTGTGTTCATAGATTGCATCCAGAAGACTTTCCTTATCTGCTTGGTGACGAACCTGGATATCTTCGATGATTTGTTCTAGATTAGCAATCCTGAAGCGAGCCAGAGTAATCTTGTTGTTATTTCCTATTTGCTTTCTTTGAAGTTTAGCAATTTGAGTAAGAGCCTCTTGGAGTTCAGTTTCCATATTGTCAAAATCTTGTTGTATGATCACCCGACCTTTTCCAAGACCTTTTATTTTGTCTTCCATGTGCTCAATGCGGTCAAAAGAGAGCTCATCTAGGTGATTCAAAATTTTCTCAATTTGTTCCTCGTGACGTTCCAAACTTGTCTTACGAGAGCTTTCTCCCATCTTAAATACTTGAGGTAGGGCAGAAGTAGAGGAGAATGATCGGTCATGGCCTTGTTTCTTAGGTGGCAATAATTCCTTAGGAAGAAAGAATTCTTGAGGATTAAACATTGGTGATAGCATTGGAGATGGAGGCACAATAGTTGGCGGTGGAATAGGTGATTCTTTAGCATAATATACTTGCATGACCTTCATATAGGGGTCATCATGAAAAAGTAAAAGAGTTGGTAAAGCTATTGGAACTAAACTAAATGAGTTATTTGAAGAGCTAGAATAAGTATTTCCTGGTGAAGCTGAGGAATAGTCCGGGGAAGCCAGGATATAGTTCAGAAAGTTAGAGGAAAAAGCATCCTCAATATTGGAAGTAGGGTGGTTGGGAGAAGACATCACTCTGTTAACAACCCAGCGGTAAAATAAACATATAATTTTTTATTAATAGTTTAACTAGTTAGTAATCTTCGAGTAGACACTCGACCCTTAAAGCTGATCAAATAAATCATCAATTCTTAGAAGTGGATAACGGTTCTTCACCGTTAGCTTATTCAATTCCCAATAATCAATGCACATCCAGAATGATCTATCCTTCTTCTTAACAAATAGGACCGGGGCTCCTAGGGTGAGGATATGGGTCTTATAAAGCCTTTGTCGGACAGCTCTTTCAGTTGTTCCGACAACTCTTTCATTTCAGAAGGTGCCAATCGATAAGGATGCTACAGGTGCAGCACCAGGTACCAAATCAATTTGAAATTCCACTTGTCGAGTCGGAGGAAGACCCGACAAGTCCTCAGGAAATACTTCAGGAAAATCTTAAACTATTGGTACGTCCTCAAGTCACTTCTTCTCCGACTTGTCTTCAACCTCCTTTGTAGTAACATGTGCCAAAAAGACTGGACATCCTTTTAGCATGTATTCTTGTGTTTTAGAGTACGAGATAATGTGCAGACGAGCCTCGTGTCCCCGGTTGCTTCCGTCACCGTGAACAATTAATGTTTCATTTCCCCAGGGGATACGAACGATCTTCTCGGCACACACAATGATTGCTTGGTACTTTGCCAACCAATCCATACCAATTATAGCGTCGAAACTACCAAGTTCTACGGGCATTAAATTTATGTTGAATGGGTGGTTCAGGATATTTAATGTACAACCCCTAAGGATAGTGTTCAACCCAATTATTCTCCCGTCGGCTAGTTCAACGTCATAATAGTGATCTAATGCAGTTGGTGTGATATCAATTTGGGAGCTAAATGCAGTGGATACAAAACTTCTATCGGCACCAGTATCGAATAAGATAGAAGCATAGCGGTTGTTTAGAAGGAACGTACCCGTCACGACGTTGGAGTCTGGGTTTGTCCCTGCATGCCCTACCGCATACACCTTGGCTGGAGCATTGCCACCTCCAACTTGGTTACCACGGTTGTTGTTGTTCTTCAGCTTGGGACATTCCCTCTTGAAGTGTCCTTGGACTCCACACTCGAAGCAAGTAGATTTCTGGCCTAACCCAGTGCCCCTATGATTGTTAGTATTGTTGGCATTTCCCGCACTCCTACAGTCACGAGCAAAATGGCCAACTTTGTTACATTTGTGGCATTTTGGAGCACACGGACCGTCGTGGTGATAGTTGCATTTAGCGCATAGGGGTTTAGATCCCTTGTATGGCTTCTTTTCACCAGTCCCTGCAGTATAAGCCCTGCCACTATTCTGCCTCTTGTTATGTTGTTGTTGGTTTTGATTGTTTCGGAAGTGTTTTTAATCTTCCTTTTTGTTCTCAGCCTGTCTTTCGCAATGGTGATGACTTTCTTTCATCTCCATTAGTTCAGTGGCCATTTCAACAGCCTCTTGCATGGTTTTCGGATTTGATGCTACAATATTTCCATGTATCATGTCGGGCAATCCGCCGACGTACCTTTCAATCTTGTTAGACTCCTCAGGAAACATCCTAACACACAGTAGTGCTAGTTTGAAAATCGTTTGGTTGTACCAATCACATTCAGTACCCTTCACTTTCCAAATTCCATTATTCAGCTTCGAGCTTTTTTTATCTCGTCCTTGGATAGTACTTGTCAGTCATTTTCTTTCTCAGATTGCCCAAGGTCATTGCATATGCATCATCATGACTGACAGTAAAACATGAATTCACCATGTTAGACACTGCAAGAGAGTACAAGTGAAAATTAATCTGATTTTACACAGAGCAAGTTGCTTATGCAGAAATAGTCTCCACCTTTCGAACCATTGAATAATTAACATAACTCCCTTAAGTGCCTTTGAAATATAGAGGTTTGCACTTCATTAAGTCTGGTAAGTGCATTTTTGAAAATGCGTTCAGTCCTTCTGTTAACCCATTCCGATGTGTGGCAGTACATTCGCCAGTCTTGTTTGCATCATCGATGTGCTGCCAAAGCATGGACAGTGGGACTCCTTGGTCAATCATTGCTGAAGTTGGGCATTAGAGACGAAGTGGTGGTGGTTGTTGTTGGGGCTGGTTGTTGTGACTTGTGTTGACCTTGTGGCTCATTTGGTGCCATTTTATTCAATCACAAGAAAATACAATACCCGTTAGATTTCATTAAAATTATAACATTGACAATACATATGCTGATAAATAAAGTGAGATCACATCACACAGTGAAATATACAACTGAATTGTAATCAACAATGATATAACCAAATCGACATTCATTCATAAACAAATTCGATTACAAATGTGACATAATACAACCATTCCAAATATAAATTGGAAAACATACATGAATGGTCCAGATACAAAATGATCATAGCGATTAGGTTACAGAATAAACATAACAACCTAAAGCCTTATTAGCCGGGATTAAACCCGCAATACTTAGTAGGCTATATACAAAATGACTAGCTATAACATGATCTAATCTATGAACTGCTACCAGCCTCCTCTGGCAGCTCTAGGTGTGCAGGACCTCCAGCGGGTCCCTGTTGTCCCTGTAATGCGGTAACCTGCCCCTGTAGTGTTGCCACCTGTCCATGTAGCGTGGTCACATGTCCCTGTAATAACTGCATCACTGTTAATGTCTGTATAAGCTGCCGCTGTCGGGTATGATCAATTGTCCTTAACTCTCTCATCTCTGTAGATCTCCTCTGGTCTGCCTTCAGCATCTCTGAAATCATAGTCTGTCTCCTGCGATCAGCAGCATGCAACTCTCTAATCTCTGACATTTGACCCAGTACGGTAGTGCGCAGTGACATAACCTCTCCGCGGGCAAGATCACTCGCATCCATCGATCGCCTCCAAGCCTCTCGGGATAATCTAGCCTCTGTCTCCATCTGATGACGTGTATATGCATGTGCTCGTCTGTCACTAAACAACATATTGAGCTGACCAGCCAATAGTTGTCTCTGACTTTTCTCATCGTCTAACCTCGTATAAATCTCATATGTGTCTTGAATAACCCTAGTCTCAAATGCTGTCATATGTCGACCCAACTCTGTGTCAGTACTAACTGGTACCCCCTGAAGGGTCTCAACTATCTCATCCCACGAGTCGGTGATCCTATATCCAACCTCTCTCTTTGAATCACGCCTGATCTCCCTATCCATAGTAGCTACAAAGCCATAGTCTGCCCTAAGACCTCTAGCCGGTCTAGCAGCAGCAGCAGATAAGCTCTCTCCTACCTCATATCCAGGACCAAGAGCAATACCTAACCTCTTCTGAGGTGGTAAGATAACATCGGGTATGTCCTCCCTACGACTAGCAGAGGGTAGTAGCAATGGTGGTGATGAAGTAGGAACTGATATGGGCAAGGGTGGTGGTATCCCTAATGATGGTGCATCTGGTCTGGTGGGGGAGAGTATGAAGGGTGGTGGTGATAGTAGAGAATGAGACGTAGATGCGGCCTTAGCTCTCATCTGAATCATAGCAGCTAGATAGCCCAATGAACGAATGGGGCTAGGAGGTGGTGCTGGAGATACCCATGAGGGTGTGATAGTGTAGTGATGGGACGGTACTGGGGGAAGTGGTGAAGACCATGGAGGTGAGTGGTGATGATGATGGCGTAGATATAGCGTGAAGTCTAGCAACCTCTACATCAGACCACACTGGTGTAGGTACTGGAGCTGAAATAGAAATCCTAGTTGTCACACGATATGCAGGGTGTGGTGGTGGTGTGGCCGCAGACTCATCAGTCTCGAATGGCTCTGTCTCCTCCGCAGATAGGGCCTGATCAGTAGCTGGTAAAGCAACAACTACAGAGTCGGCAAGAGCTAGGTGCTCCTCCTCATCATCGGCCTCGATGTCCATATCATCATCGCCATCATCCTCTGATGACCCCTCCTCGTCATCGCCGTCATCTCCTCCATCCGCAGGATAATCGACATGATCCTCCTCGGGGTCCTCATCTTCATCCTCCTCCGGGTCTGCCTCAGGATTAGACTCTGGGACATAGTCAGGTGACTGAGCAGTGGGTGAGGCATCATCAGTATATGGCTGATCTTCAGCAACAATCTCATCTTTAGCATGCTCTAGGCCTGGAACATAATCTGGCGAAGGTGGTACCTGCTCTGGCTCCTCAGGGCCAGGCATGTAATCTAGAGAAGGTGGGACCTGAAGAGCGGCCTCCACGTATGGGTCATCTGGTATCCCAAGCAGCTCAAGGTACTCGTGATCATCAGCTCTCAGTGATCCTATGTCTGATAAACCCTCAAATGGGCTGGAAACCTCCGTGTATGTAACCCCCGATTCATCCGAATCTGGACTTGAATGATTGAAAATTCAAAATAGCTTATTTAGTATATTAATATAAGGATCTTATAGTAATATACATTTATATCTATAACTGTATAATCATTTATGGAATGCATCTAGTCCTAACAACTAATGCAACTAGTAGTTATTATGCATTAATGTATGCACATTATGTATGTCCGTGTAAAACCTCTTTTGTATGAATTCGATGTTTGAAAACGGTTTATAGTCTTAGCAAAACATTTTCCCTGGTTCTCTATTCCTTGGCTCATGATACCAAGCTGTAATCACTCCAAATTGGTTCGCTAGCAGAATAAAGGGTTCCGGGGCGTGTACTATCATGATCAATAAACACAAGATGTATATAGAACGACCAATAGTCGTTTAAAAAAACTAAATACATTGGATTTAACAAAGTATTTGTTACATAAGCCGAAGCTTCACTTGTCCACTTGTTCAAAGTACAAAGATTTCTAGCCCATACAGTTATACAAAATGTAATGCGACAAAATCTTTAATGCATGATATCCAAATCAAAACCACCAATGTATCCCTTGCACCTCGTGCTTACTGATCCCCTGAAAAACATTGCTTTAAAACGTCAACAATAATGTTGGTGAATTCATAGGTTTGATAAATCATATATTGTAGGACCACAAGATTTCCCAAGTGTATGATAATGCAACAGATGCAGATATCATATAAATGTAATTACGTTGCTCTAAGCTCATGACACTGAAGCTTGACGTGTATGAATACCAAATTAATGGCCTACTTTGCCCGTGGTGATGTTCTAACCCGCAACATCCTTTGTTCGACATGGTATACGTTCGTTTGTAGGGTGATAGCTAATCACCCGAACGGGGTTGTCAAACCCAATAGATCTATTTATAACATTCGCGCTCGTAATTAACAGTTCATGATAATGGGCTCATATAAGGGTTATCGCTACTTAGGCAACACGTAATCATAGTGTGAAACTTAACCACTTGTGTCCAGTTGTAAAACATTGCATGTTTCTCACCCCAAAAACTTTGTAAAACAAAAGCATGTAAAACGTGGGGCTATGAACTCACCTTTAGTGAGTAATGCCAAGTGTATCACAAATAACGCGCCACGCGAATTGATCAAATGCAACCTAATTAAATTAAGGTCGTATAAGTACTATTCACACTGACGACTACTACCATGCATAATTCTATATAGCTAATCACCATCTAATTGTTTTGGAAAAATTGTGTTTAATAAGTAAAAACGTTTATAATTACCGTTTTAGTAAAACTGGCGTAACTTTCGCGTTTTAAGCCCGATTCTCGCGTTTCTTATGCCCATCTTTTCGTATTAAGACGGGTTATCGATATTTGACATTTTCATAAATTTTGTCCCCTGATGAACAGTAACTTTTACTGTTCATAACAGACATGAGTTTTATATAATTCGTATTTGTTGTCGTAAAACCCGTAAATGTCGTATTTTATTCGTTATAGCTCCGTTTTTAACGATTCTTTCGAGGACGTTCTCGTAATTGAAAGTTCTATATATTTATGAGGTTTACAAAAATATAACTTTCTGTCATGAATAGTAACTTTTATAAAAATAGTTTTATAAAAGTATTAATTGTCGTAAACTCGCGAAATTCATAACTCGTTCGTTATTAATTGAAAAATTACGATTCTTATCATTTTGGAATCCTAAAACGTTTTATAGCTCCGTTTTTTTTTGTGATTCTTTCGAGACGTTCTGTAATTGAAAGTTCTATATATTTATGAGGTTTAAAAAAGTATTAAACTTCTGTCTATGAATAATAGTAACTTTTATAAAAATAGTTTTATAAAAGTTTTAATTGTCGTAAACTCGCGAAATTCATAACTCATTCGTTATTAATTGAAAAATTACGATTCTTATCATTTTGGAATCCTAAAAATATGTATTATTTATTAAAAATATCATCGACTTGCTGTTTATAATTTTTATAAAAATGTTTTTATAAAAATTTATTAACGGACTTCGTTTATAACGTATATACTCGTTTTTAAACGTAATCTTTTTCATTTATTAATACGTTTAACAGTTTTGACCTTTTCGGAATCGTCGTGAAATGTATTATCTTATAAAAATATAAAAGGATATGTTAAATTTCGATTTTGGACAGATTGTTTGTGATAGTTTGTTAGTCCAAAATTAAGGTCTTGTTTTCCTTGTTTTATTCTTATGGACTTTTACCACTAATCGTATATTTTTTTATTTATCATATATGTTACCTGTTATATTATGTCCATTAGTCCTTTTATGTCCCTTTGTCAAATAATACAATCTTTTATCTTACATATAAACCATAACTTTTATAAAGATCCAATAAATCACTAGTTTTGTCCATACTCTATTTATTTATACTAACAAAGTGGGTACAAGTGTAATTTCTGCACAAGATAACTTTATTTTTGTGTTCAAAGTAAATTTAATTATGAGTCCATAATATTAATATTCAAAAATGTCTTATGTATTTCTTTATCTTGAAACATATTATGAAACTATAAAAACCCTAATTAACTCATAATCATGTTTACACCAAAACAACTTGATACAATATTTTATCATCATTTTTTCATGTATAATGTAATAACACAACATATATAAAAGTAATCCATGTGATCATTTCAAGTAGAAATCTCATTTTCATGATAAAATCCTAAATGGTGATTTAAGCTATAAAGAATTAACATATGCATATAAATGAAAATTGTAAGAACATAAAGAGTTCAAATAGACCTTATGATGAATGATGATGGTGATAATCAAGTGCTAAACCCTTGTTTAGCCACAAAACTAAAGCTTGCACAAATAAAAACCCTTGTTTACTTAACAAAACCCTAGCTTCCTTTTTCTTGAGTAATACTTGGAAAAGCTTAGCCAATGCTTGGAAATACCTTAGAATGTCTTAGGATAGATGTGTATAAGTGTGTATGGGTTGTATAAAAATTGATATGGATTTGGTTGAGTGCTTGCTTGATGCCGTAGCATATAGAGAGGAAAAAGGAGGTTTTGTTTGATTTTCTAGTTAAGTGTTTATGTGTATATGTTCTCTTACTAGCAATGCATGTATATATGATATAGATCTAGTCAAAGGAACATGTTGAGGGTTTTAGGGAAGGGTCATGGTCTTAGGGATGGCCTTTAGTCAATTAGACAAGGTATGGTGTGGCATTAATGAAGTATGGTGTTCATTTGACCAAAAGGAAGAGTTTTCTTCATTTTTCATGTATATCTTTGTATATATTGCAAGAAATTCGGCATTATTGAGCTATACATGATATATTTGAGTAAATTTTATGTATTGGGTATAAATGTGGGTATTTGTTGAAGCGTAGAAAAGTTTTTGTGGTTCCGGGAGTGCCTAAACGCAATTTATCGCGAAACGTATACACTTTACGTATCCGATAAAAATAAAATGAACAAAGTTAATAATTATCCTCAAAATAATTACTTAACCCTTGTTTGATGTAAACATTTAATTGTTTGATGCCCGTTTACATTGAACGCTAAATTTTAGCTTACGCGATTTAAACTTAATTCATGAAATCACAAGCAAACGCGTACAACGCTAAAAATAAATAGTATATTTATCGACGTCGTCAATGACTTGAAAACACAGGGTGTTATAATAGGTATATTATCTTCATCAAGATCGAGTTTTTTTTTTGCATGGGTTTGGAGTTCTTTATACTGAGCATCCATTTTCAGGGTCATGGCATCCATTCGGGCCATAATTTTGTCAGTATTAGAATTACTGCTACCTTCATCGGCGAAAGAAATGTTTTTCTTAAGAGATGATTTTGTTTTTTGACTTTTAGCCCAGTCGAGCTTGAGTAAGACTTTATCTTCTAGAAGCTGATAAGCTTGATTTGGTGTTTTATAGAGAAAAATACCACCAGCTACGGCATTTAGAACTTCTTGGGTTATTTTGTTTAGATCATGATAAAAGATTTTAATTATATTGCCCTTGGACAGATTGCGACCATGGCAGTTTCAGAGCATTTCCTTCATACGAAGCCAAGCATCGATTAGAGATTCGTTTTCATGTTGAGAGAAAGCTCGGATTTCTCTAAGGAGTCGGTCAAAAAGAGCTGGGGGAAAGAAACGGCTAATGAAAGCAGTTCGAAGTGCATCCTATGTTTTGATAGTTCCTTCGTTGAGTTCGTCCAACCATGTTTTTGCTTCTCCAGTGAGTGATACGGGAAACATCATTAGGCGGATGGCTTCATTCTCAGTATCTCTATATTTAAACATATAACTGATTCCAAGGAATTCATGAATGTGTTTATGATGATCGGTTTTGGTTCTATCATCGAATTGGTTTCCTTTGACAAGAGTCAAGTGGTTACCTTTGATAGCAAATTCGTTAGCAGTTTCAGGAATAGTAATTGCGGAACCAGGAGTCGGAGCGACAAAATGGTCAGCAGCCCACATGGGTTCATCATCCATTGGATCATAATTTCAAAGAGTATCAAGAAAGTGACGGAAGTAGTTGATGTTAAGAACTGGCGGGTAGACAATTCTTGGGTGTTGTGGTGGATTATTTCTTTGATCGTATAGAACTCTTCTGTTTCATCGATGAAGTCTTCGATTCAAAGTACGTTCAGGTTCAGGTAATGGTTCAACAAGTTCATAATTGGAAGCACGTGTATGCATCCAAGGGAGAAATTATTTAGGTCAGTTTGCCAGAAAACTATAGGGCGATTTTTGAAAAAGAGGGGGGGTTAAAGTAATTTTCCAGAGTTTGACTACAGAACAGCTAAGAAATCCCCGGCAATGGCGCCAAAAACTTTGATGTGTTTCAAAAGCTTTAAATTTATAAGACTAAAAATACCGGATAATTATATGGAAACACACGGGTAAAAGTATAACCCACATATGTAGTATAATCTTTTTAGGTAAGACCAGGTCGTCCACAGGGATTTGAGTAGTGTTCAAATAA
>BQNB010097497.1:0-12188 GCA_026074375.1 Tanacetum coccineum | reverse complement strand
ATCACTTAGATGTTCTGGCAATACCACAAGGATAATGCGTAGGACTCTTAAGATCTTGCTTGTTATCACAGTGTGTGATGAACAAGAATAGTTTATGTTAGTGTCCTAACGAGATTTATGGATGATCTCATGGCTCTAGACTCAATAGTGCATTTTTGGTTTTTTGGTAGTCGGAGGCTAGAGCAGACTGCCACCTTTTCAATATCATCTAACTCAGAGTGAGAGAGATGATAGAAATGTATTGATCTCTGTGAGAAATGAAACAAGTATCCTTTGAGGGATCTTGAGTGGCTAGGGAGGGTTGTGTAGCGTATCACTGGGTCCATGATACTTGTCTTTAATGTCACCAATCAACCATGTGATTCTGACAGCATATGTAGTGACCCGGTTTCTGCCTAATGTTTAAGTAGGGCTGCTTTCTTTACACCCTTTATCTTAACATTTCTTTTTCATTCTTCAACCCCTTCAGTGCTTACCGAGACTTCATTGTTAGTACCTTGTTGGGTATGTTCCAGTACTAGCTCCATCTCAGTCTGCGATATTCCCTTATTCTCACAATACACCTTTTGTAATCATACCTAGGACTTTTACACTAACTAATAGATTGTCCCTGGGTAGATCCCTCCGGCTCTGGCGGGATCATGGGAACGAGTACCTAACCTTACCATCCTTATAACTCCGATAAAGTAATTATAGGGTCGGTCTTTTGGTACAGTTCACTTTGCCATAAACCATTTGAAAAATCAACCAAGGTACTTGTGATATAAATATCAAAGCCATTGTACCTTGATTGTTGTGATTATAATTAGAAACGCTCCCCCTCAACACGTGCATTGGTAATCGAAATTGTTTGGCACATGGAGGGATGAGTACCTACTTGAGTCTTAATAGATCACATTTTTATTAGATTTCATATTAAAATCACATTCTCTCCCCTAATCAAAAATTTCAAACCCTTTGAGATTTAGGATCTCAGTTGATTTAAATATGTTAGAAAAATTTAAGAGAAAGTGTGGTCTGATTAAATACAAGCTGATATTGGAACCTATATATGCTCCACCTCAATTGATGAGGGATTCTATTAGTGTCAGTTATGATGATTTTATAAATGATTTAGAGTTTAACGAGAAACTCATGAAAAATTTATAAATTAACACATAACACTGATAACTACACAACTAAATAGTGTACAAAGTTTACAATATAATACATATGATATTGACCTCTTAATTGGAATGACGATATCATTCCGTTCTTTGAAGAAGTCTGTAGTCAATATCAAGAACACGTCCACCAATAAAGCATTCTAGGTTCCGGTAAATCCTTCTTGTCTTCTGTCGCCTTTCAATTGCCATAATGAACTCTTTGCTCCTTGTCACATCCTTTTCAGTCCAGAAGCGCGTATTCATACCCGGATTGAGTCGCTTGATCTTGAATTCCTTGACTCTATAATCCAGTGTTTCCAGAATACGTGTCAACGTGCCATCACTGAACTTGTATATCTCGTTGAACTGCATGATCTTTCGTTCATTATTGTTGACCGAGAACACGACTGCCCGAGGAGACTCAATGATGGTATAATCATGCTTGAACTCATATCATGTAGCATCCCATCCTGGTTTAGTGAGGTTCAGCTGAGTTTGGTAGCTTTCAATACCGAGTTGGAAGTCTTCAACCCGCTGTCGAATCACTAAGTTTCGGGTCCACAGCTTGACAGCAGTTGATAACATCTGTTTGTCTGAACCAAAAAGATGATCGAGATGACCTTGCAAAAGGAGCAAATCCAGGTCTTCAAAGTCACTGGGATACATGTTCTTGAAATCCTTTTCAGCAATTGTGTGTTCTTGGTGATCAGCTCTTCGAAGGACAATTTCGCTCAAGTAGTCATATCCGTATCTAAAGTAGGCTTTAATTCTGATGACACTGAGAATCCGCATGTGTGTTTTGACATCTTTTCGACGTGACGGAGAATCATGTCTATAAATGTAGAACTTCTGTCGAGTAAACCACCAGTGAGAGATGCCATATTTTTCACTTACGTCATAAGTACACACATCATCAATCCACATTTGCTCAGGCACTAGTAATTCAAGACCAAAGTCAGGATAGCTTGTCACCTTCATCTTGGAAATCAAGTATGCAGGACAGCTTCCATTGCTGCCATATCGTTAATACTTCAAGTCTTTATTAAAGAAGAATTCTATTTGAATAGTGACGTGACCTGGAGGACCGCCGAGAGGTAGTGGTCGGTTAACATTGATTTTGACTTGATCTCCTTCCGGATTCGCCCAGTAAACCTGATCTATGAGCATTTTGTGACACTTCTCCATCTGGAACTGAAGGTGAATGACATCCAGGTAGAAATCTTTAACAACTTCATAAGACTGCCCTTTAAAATCTGGTTGTGTAAGCTCAGTCTTGTTCACTTGTCGGCAGTACCATTTCATGAAAGTCGTTATCTCCGGTCTTCGCAAGTAACGAGTTCTCAGCTGGGGGATCATAAGTTGTAGCCAACGCAGAAGCCCAATTGTTTTAAACATCTTACTTGTTGGAAGAAAGAATGGTCCAGGTAGGTTCAGGAGTCGCTGGTCTTTCCTCTTCAGGTAGTGGTTTCCACCAGTCTTTTCTCGAGTCAACTTTTGATTAGTGATCATTCTCAGAGTCTTCATCATCAGACAAATGTACCTGCTCTTCAGGAATGGAATCATCATGCATCAGAGAGTCATTAGGAGATAACTCTTGAGTCTCATATGCACCAGCTGACTCATATATAGTATCAAATGTAGTCCAATCTAAGGATTGTGATGCAGAGGCTGCTGTCTTGGACGAACTTGGAGCTTTACCGCCTTGTTGTTGAGCAAATCTAGATGTACCAGTATATGGAGGAGGGGGAGGTAGCGGTAACTAAGAAGACCCTGATACTCCTGAAGTGCCTAGAGTACCAGATGTGCCTGCTGGAGGAGGTGGAGGTGGTGGCTTTGAAGGTGGAGACCCAGGAGGAGTTCTTGGTACGTCACGTCTCTTTCATCTCTTTTTACGAGCTTCCTCCTGATCAGCTAGATGTTGATTTGAATAATCTAACTCCAGTGTATTTTGCAAAGCTTCATACAAGTCATTGTGAACGGTATGAGCCTTGTAGGAGTCGTCTTCGAACATCCATTGTTAAAGAATTTCTTTCATATCGACCGTGGGCAGATCCCTGCACGAAGTAGAGATTGCATTGCCCAATCCACTGCATCAGTGACTATCTCATCAACTGCTTGGCTCACCTTGTGGGGAATATTGAGATTCTCCAAATTGTATAGCCGAGTCCCTTGTTTGTCCAAACTTTCCTCTAGGGCTAAGTTGTTTTGGATCAGATCCGGCATATGTTATTCCAGCTCACCTATGCGACTTACAAGGATCAGATCTGTGTTGCTTTGTTATGGTTGAGGTGTTGTTGGAATTGCTGTTGTTGTTGTGATTATTAAGGTTGTTGATGTTGATGTTGGGAGTGGAGAGTCAGATTGCATAGTCGTGAGATCAATAACCAGAGTGGTCATTGAGGGAACCGAGGAAGTATCTTGATGAATGGGGACTAAAACCATTGACTGAACCTCTATTTCAGCATTCGTTTTCCCTGATTCTTCTTCATGTGGCTTTTCCATGAAAAACTGATCAATAAAGCTTAGATCTTTATTAAGTTTTGGAGAGAGGACAGGGTTCCTGTGGAGCTTGTAGGTTCTTTAAGTATCCCTTGATCTTCAGTTGGCAGTTTAAGATTCTCCTGAACATTTGGGTAAGCATTTGTGGTAAACTCCTCATCCATTTGCTTAGGTTTCTGCTGAGTTGAAGCATCAGAGGTCCCTAAGTCCATGCATTCAAGGTTTGGTCCATCATGAACCACATGACTTGTTTGAAGTTAAGACTATGCAGTAATACCAGGGTTTGGTCCAACCCGGCCTTCATCTTGTTCACCAAGATTTGGTCCAGCCTGGCCTTCTTGATTTCCAACATTGATCTTAGACGTCTCCTCATCAGATTCTGTTTCACTGTCAGTCAGATTTAGTTCCGCATCCATGGAGGGCAACTCAGCATGTACAGAGGACTCAGTGGGCATAGGAGGGCGCTTCTGAAAGATAAATTGATCTGCCAAACTCTTCTTCTGTGGAGTCTGAAGGGTGAGAAGATCATGAGCAGCTTGTTCTTCAACGACTTTCTCTTTTCCCTTTCCTTGTACCTCTAGAAGCGGTTGAATTCTCCCAGACTCAGGTTCCCTTATCACTACCGGATGAGCTGGTCCCTGTGTTTGTGCCCCTTGTTCCATTAGACTTAGCTCCAGAGCCCTTTGAAGGTTTTTATCTTCCTCATTATAGGTAGGTTCCTCAACCGGAACACCTTCATCACTAGGTTCATCAACCAACTTGAGTGGACTTTTAGGCTTGCGCTTTTTCGTCACTAGTCAACCCTTAGATCTCTTTGCTGGTGAGGGTTCATCAGGAGTTTCTTTAACCAGCTTACATTTCTTTTCTGAGACCGCTTTTGATGGTTGAGTAGGTGCAGGTTTAGGTTTAGGTGGTTGAGTAGCGGTGGGCTTTGGTGCTTTGTCACCAGCGAGTTTAGTAACCTTAGCTGCCTTGGCTTTCATGACCTTGGTAGCTTCAGAAGACTCTGTTGCTCCTCCTTCCCCAGCCTTGCCATGTTCTGCATCCAAAAATTGTTGATACTTGGCAACATGCTCTTGGTAGTCGCCGTAGTAGTGTGCTCCTGTAATCTCATCAGTGAGTAGCGCATCAGGTATCGGCATCCCAAATATTTCCCTACCATCCTTTCCAACAAACTTAAGGGTGTTTAGAACGTTTTCATCATGTGATTAGTGAAGAGGCGAACCAGTCCTTGGATGAATGTTGTGCTTGGTTCTCAGGTGATGGATGATTAGTTTGGTGAATCTGACATTTGGGATAAGTAGAAGGGCGGTCTTTTTCTTTCCACATGAAGCAGTAGCTAGATTCTTCCTGTCAGTGAGAAAGGTTTGTATGGATTGAACAAACTCTTCCCAAATCCTTTCAGCATAGTCAATGTTGGAGCGATGAGTGATGCCCCAAAGGATCTGCAATACAGGATGTCTTGGTCGGTCATATCCACTAGTTTTACCTGTAAGGCACATGTTGATCATGGACAAGACTACTCTCCATGGTTTGTAGAGCGCATTAACAGACATAGCAGATACATTCCTAAGCATGTTGGGATATCCCAGAGTGTTGACATTGTCAATTACTGTATCACTAGAAGGCGGAGCCACAAAAGGTTGTTGTCATTAGCTGGAGTGATATCAAGTGCATCTTTGATAAGATCTTTGTGAAGATTGAACCATTGCTCATATAGCTGACAGCTGTACAACCTAGTAGATGAGCCGAAATAGTAGAGGATGCTGTGAAAGCCATGAAGAAGTTGGTGTTCTTCAGTAAGGCCACAACAATTGGGAAGATAGGATTCCTCTAAGGCTTGTGCACATCGAGTACGCAGTTGCTCTTGTCGATGGGCACCCACTTGCTTAATGGAAATATCTGATCATTCGTTCTGGTCGATGGTGTGACAGCAGGAGCTTGTTCCACAAGAGCATCATTTGCAGGAATGTTTAGGTCAGCCATAATATCTGCACAAGTAGATCCAACACCAGGACATACATACAGATATATGATGTTAGATGGGAGCAATTTGCTTAAAGAGATGTCAACCTTGGAATACGTTTGACCCAAAGATATTAGACACCTTGCTAAACCAATCTAATGATGACTCGCTAGATGATACAATGGATGATCCTCAACTCGCTACAACTAATTCGCTAAATCATAATATTATAAACACTTAACTCGCTACCAAATTAGAAAATTTTGAAATAGAGGGTTAATTTTTATAATAAATAAAATTTTCTTTAACTTGCTAGAAGTAGCGAGTTACCTGCACACAATTAAATAGTAGAAAATATTCAATTCGCTAGTGATAACTCGCTAATGACAACTCGCTATGAATATTCTTATTAAAATACTAACTCGCTATAAAATATGAAAATTTTGAAATAGCGAGTTGAATATTTTAATAAAAAATATAAATCTTCATTACCTCGCTACAGGTTAGCGAGTTGCCTGTTCATGATAATATAATATTCATAACTCGCTAACATGCATTCTAACTCGCTACTAAGAATCAACATTAACTCGCTAATAAGAAGACTTACACTCTACTCGCTACTTAGAATTATTACAACTCGCTACATAGCACAACTCAATTTTTAAAGACCTAAAATTACAAACTAGCAAGGATGATCAAGAAGGCTCATGAATAAGTGCTGACACTACATTATCAAACATATAGCAACATTCAGAACCCTCATACAGCAGTAAACATCTAACTTTTGACCCTAGAAAGATAACATGGGCCACAAAATCAACTAGATCCCAAAATACTGAAAGGGAAATCAAATTAAACACAAACAAGGCATCATTTACTTATCCTAGACCTAACCCAGCAACTAATATATCATTCCAATCATTATTCATGATTTAGATGATAAATAAAGACGAAAACACTAATTTTGAGCAATTTAGTATGATTAAGGCAGCCATGTTTTAGATTTATGATGTTATCATGATAAAGAACATTATCTAAAATTACCTTAGCAAGAACGGTCACAGAAATCACAAATCAATAAATACTTCAAACTAGTGAGTTGCGAGAGAGGTTTTAGAGAGAAAGTTTGACTGACTTCTTTGAAAGTTTGACCAACAGTAACTCGCTGACACCTTTTATACTTTATTATTTTCACCATTTGGCAGAATTGGTCCCTAAACTTCCTAAGTTCCTCACATTCAGGTTAAGAGTATTAACAAAGTTAGAACAAGTTTCAAAGATGGCACAAATGGTCCTTATATTTATACAAGCCTAGGAAACATTTAGCAAATTGCCCAAAAGTCCTTATACTCATAAAT
Source organism: Tanacetum coccineum (assembly GCA_026074375.1). Lineage (NCBI taxonomy): Eukaryota > Viridiplantae > Streptophyta > Magnoliopsida > Asterales > Asteraceae > Tanacetum > Tanacetum coccineum. The sequence continues at coordinate 5,220 of BQNB010097497.1, read as the reverse complement.
TTGGTCATTTGAGTTACAATTAACTTTGACTCCCCTTCAAATTGAGACCCCGTTAAATATAAATAACCTTTTACCAGTCAATTATTTGATAAATGAAAAAAATGCCCGTTAGATGTCATAAATTTGAAAAACACTCTCCCCCTCAAACAAAGATCCATTTTTTATTAAAAGAGTTGTAGTCATTGAGTGAGTGTCAAATTTTGAAAAATGCAAGTCCGATTGATTTTCAAACAACACTTTTCCACCAAGTGAGACACAAATAATCTTCTGAAGAATCATACACGGAAAATCATTTGGATAAAAAGAAGACTTCTCTTCTTGATCAACAAATAATGCATTGAAGCGTACATTAAGTCAGAGTTGCATGGATATAAAGTAATCCATGCCCGGGAGAACTTAATCACCCGTTGTCAAGAATAGTCGTCTTTTTGGCGACATGCTTTCCTCAATTTGAAAAACGGGTTGCAGTCTGAAATAACTGCAAGCCATAAAGACATGTTTTGAAAAGTTAGAACTTCTGTTCGAGCTTCATTTAAAGACCCATGTCATTATTGAATGACATTTCTAGGTCCGTAAATATTATCGATAAACGGAAGACATGTCCTGAAAAACTATTTTTGGTATTTTATTTTCTGATTTTTATGGTTTTTATAGGTTTTATATTGTTGTATTTTCTTTTTTTTGGATTTTATCTATATACATATTAACATAGGATATAGGAGGACTATCGTTTACTCCTTTTCTCCTTCCTGAAGACGTTTAAGAGTTTCCGGAGACATACTCTTCATACCAAGACGCGAGAGTAGAAATTCGAACCGCTCTCTTGGTAATGCTTTGGTGAATATATCCGCGAGCTGATAATCCATCATCACGAAGTACAATTCAACCACACCTTTCTCAACTTGCTCTCTTATAAAATGGTGTCGTATGTCAATGTGCTTGGCCCGGGAGTGCTGGACATTATTGCAGCAGAGAGCAATGGCACTTTGATTGTCACAATATAAGGGAATCTTATTGAAGACAAAGCTATAGTCTGTAAGCTGTGATCTCATCCAAAGTATCTGAGCACAACATCCAGACATGGCAATGTATTCAGCCTCTGTTGTTGAGATCGCAGTGCTCTTCTGTTTCTTTGATAACGAGCTGACTAGTTTATCTCCAAGGAACTAAGCACTTCCTGACGTACTTCTTTGTGTATCTTGACAACCTGTAAGGTCTGCATCTGCATAGGCTGTTAGTGCCATAGCGGTGTCTTTTGGATACCAAAGACCCTAATTTATGGTTCCTCTGAGATACCGAAAGACCCGTTTAAGTGCTTCAAGGTGCTTTTTGGTAGGCGAAGCCTGATACCTAGCACACATGCATACAACGAATACAAGGTCGGGTCTGCTGGCAGTGAGATACATTAGGGAGCCGACCATACAACGAAATCGAGTCTGATCAACTAGAATCCCTAGGGGTCCTCATCCAGTTTAAGTCGATCCACCATGGGTGTATCAACAGGGTCACACGAATCCATCCCAAATTTCTTTAATATTTCAAGAGCAAATTTTGATTGATTAATAAAAATGCCTTTGGGATTTTGAGAAACTTGTAAACCTAAGAAAAAAGACATTTTCCCCATCATTGACATTTGAAATTTAGAACTCATCTCATCAAAAAATATGTCACATGCTTTAGGGTCGGTCAAGGCAAAAATGATATCATCTACATATATTTGAACAAGAAGAATATGTTTGCCTGTTTTCCGAGTGAATAGTGTTGGATCAACTACACCCTTGGAAAATTTGTTGTCCAGAAGAAATCGTGACAAGGTATCATTCCACGCCTAAGGAGCTTGCTTTAAACCCTACAAAGCCTTCTTCAGACGATAAACATATGTCGGATGGTCTGGATCAATGAAACCCTCTGGTTGACTAACATAGACTTCTTCCTTTAATTCGCCATTCAAAAATGTTGTCTTTACATCCATTTGATAGATGGTTATGTTTTTACTGGCGGCATTGGCGATGAAGATACAAATAGCCTCGATACATGCACCCGGTGCAAATGACTCCTCCAAATTAATATCCTCCTCTTGTCGATATCCCTTGGCCACCAACCTAGCCTTTTTCTTCAGAACATCACCGTACTCATCAAGTTTAACTTTGTAAATCCACATGAGAGCAATAATCATGACACAGTCTAGTTGAGGTACTAATTCCCATACTTGTAAGTCGATCAAATTCGTAAATCTCATCTTGCATAGCTTGAAACCAACAATCTTTAGTTATTGCCAATTTGAAGTTCTTTGGTTCGACTTTTGACAGTACAGAGTTATACAAGCACCACAAGGCATCGGTTGCCAGTTGTTTTTTGTTAGATACTGGTCGAGAGGGGTTGCTAATAATATTATCCAGCGGGTGATCTTTGCTCCATTTTCCAAGATGATGAAGTATTTGAGAGACATAAGGAGATTCTGCTGAACTAAGATCCCCAGATGATGATGCTTCATAACTAGGTTCTAGAGCAAATATGTTTATGAAGGGATGATTGTCAACAGGGGCAAAGGTATTGTCTTCCATGAGAGTAGATTAAGATGCAACGCCTTGATGTAAAATTAGAGATTGTAATGCCGAAGATGACGGTGAATGACTTGGAGAAGGTGCATCTTGATCAACGGTAGTAGATGAAGGTGTACTGGCTAAATTGACTAGGACTGAAACTGCTAAAGCAGGAGAGACCGGTCTTTCAATACGAGGATGTTCCATGTATTAATCAAACATTGGTTGGAATAAAATCTCTAGTTTTTTATTTGTGGGGGGTATATAAGGTGCTGCAGGAACCGGATTTGGTACGAGCCCTAAAATTATTTGTCCAGGCGTCAGAAAAATAGGAGCGGGTCCTGTACTAAGTTACACAGGAGCCAACTGCTTAGTCAGCTCATCAAATTGAACGTGAATAGTTTCTATAATTTGTCGGGTTCTTTTTTTGTAGATTCTATACCCTTTCCTGCTAGGTGCATAACCAACGAATATTCCAATATCAATTGTTGGTTGTAATTTTCCAAGATCTTCGTTGTCATTTATAGGGTAACAAAGAGCACCAAAGACACGGAAAAAGGTAAGACCAGGCTTCTTATCATGCACTAGCTCATATGGGGTTTTGTTATGGAGAGTGTGAATGAGGGATCGGTTTTGGGTGTAACAAGCAATAGCCACAGCTTCCGCCCATAGAAACATCGGAGCCTTGGAAAATATCAGCATTGTCCTAGCAGCCTCTATAAGAGTACGGTTCTGTCTTTTGACAACGTTGTTCTGCTGTGGAGTCCTTGGAACTGTCTTTGGTGAAAAATGCCGACACGTTCATAATATACAGTCAAATCTTTATTGACAAATTCAGTGCCATTGTCGGTACGGATGTATCTAATAGTTTTGTTGAGACCGACTTGTATTTGCTTCAGAAATTTGATGACGACCTTTGGAGTTTCATCTTTCGATCTCAAAAACTTAACCCAAGTAAACCGAGGATAATCATCATAGATGACTAAGATGTATTTCTTCCCATTAATTGTTTGCACTCGCATCGGGCCACATAAATCCATATGAAGGGTATTAAGAACTTCCAAGTTGGTGTTTTTAGGTTTGGGTTTGTGGGTATGCTTTTTGCTCTTTCAGTTAGCAAGGTCGTTGTCTGTTCTATATGCTTAGCACGCATGATCTTAATAGAATCATACAATTCCTTGTAATGTTGTTTAACTTTTTTATTCTCTGCCCTAAACAGCTCATTTTGTTCTTGAAGAATAGTGACTTTTTCACTTAATTGAGTGATCTAGAAATCTAAGGTCATGAAATCAAGAGTACGGTCTACTTCACTACGTGTCTCTTTCAATTGAGAGATTTGTGTTCTCAATTTTTTGATGGCTTTGTCCTTTCCTTGAAGGGAAGCTTTCATTTTTCTGATTACAAAGACTGAGTAAAAATTAGGAGTATCTCTAGCGGATGTTGATGGATTATTTACAAAACTTTCTTTAAGGTTTTGATACTTAAACTGCAGGTTTAAGTGATTTACCTCAGGATTAGAAAACCGTTTAACTAACTAATTATGATTATCTTTTTGAATCTTATCATGTAAATTAGAAAGCTCAGCTTCAAGTTCCAGACAACGTGCTTCAACAATAGTGTGAGCATCATGCATTTCAGTAAATCTAGATACATTAAGCTCATATTTCGTTGCAACATAAAACACTTCTTTGGACAAGCAATCGGCAATTAAATTATCATGTGCAATAAGAAGGTTTTTCTGTTCAATCTCATCATGCTTCCTATTTACAACATTTTGGTCAACTTCAGCTTCCAACTCCACAAAAATGTCTTTCATTTCTTTAATTTCTTTAGTTAACGCCTTTTGGATTCCCTCAAAATGTTCTTTAAGTGTTTTGAAAAATGGAATGACCTCGGTGAGATAACATTCCTTGGTTTGTTCAAAACCCCTTTCCCCTTCAGTGAGCCATGTTGGTGTAATTATCTTTTTACATGTTTTTTTAAATTCTGAAAAAAGTTATATAAGTGCAAAAATATTAATTTTCACTTGACGCACCCTGGGGACAAGCGTTGCAAGTGTATTTGGTGGATACACCGTCAATGCTTTGATTGGTCTTGAGGTGGTGGTCTGCTTTTTGAGAGCTTCTTCGTTCATCTTTATGAGATCTTGAGACCAAAATATTTGCTCAGGTGTCAATTGCTTCTGTGGTGTGAAGGTTGCTAAATAATTCTCTTTTGAGTAATCAGGTGGTGCAATCTTAACCTTATGAGTCACACACTCAGGGTCTTTCATTTTGTCATGCATTTTTCTCTTAGTGATTTCAGCTATCTCTAGGGTATCCTCTGTGTTGTGCACTATAGCCGAGACATGATTGTTTTTGACAATTTCATAACCATTATATAGAGCAGGCTGAATTTGCTTTGCACGGGTGAGGCATAAAGAGTTCTTGTAACTAATAGCTACCTTATTCAGTTCATTATAATATGGCTTTGGTTTACACAACATGTGAACTGTTTGAAGAGACTGGTCTTGTTTGTATAATCTATCCTCGACCTTTTCTTTTAAAGCTTTCATGTCCAAAAATTCTTCAAGGTATTTGTTTTCTTTCTGTTGGGTCTTAAAAGACTTCATGGATTCTTAGAAGTTACTGCTGCTCAGGTACATAATGGAAATTATGCTAAGTGGTTAGTACTGGTA